>CM021103.1:263082579-263275957 GCA_007115665.2 Sequoiadendron giganteum
TCACTTACCTCCCACCCTACTTTCTTAGGTCTCTCCTTCCCACCCCCTCTCTCCCACTTTGACTCCCTCTCCTTCTCTCAGGTGTCTCCCTCCCAGCCTCTCTCTCTTAGGTTTCTCCCTCCCACACCCTCTTCCTCCCCCCCTCTCTCTCTCTCACTCCCTCTATCTCTCTCCCACTTTGTGTCTCTCCCTCTCTCTGAAGTCACTCCCTCTCTCTCTCAAGACTCTCCCTCCTATCCCCTCTCCCTCTCTCAGATCTCTCTCTCTCTCACTCACTCCCTCTATCTCTCTCCCCTCTAACATTAACCCTAAACCCTTAAACCCTCTACCTTTTATCTCTCTCTCACTCGCTCCCTCCCTCCCTATCTCTCAAGTCTCTCCCTCCTACCCCCTCTCCCTCTCTCAGGTCTCTCACTCACTCACTCACTCACTCCCTATATCTCTCACTCCTTGTATCTCTCCCATCCCTCTATCTCTCACTCCCTCTCTCTCCTACTCTCTTAGGTATCTCCTTCCCACCCCCTATCTCCCACTTTTTCTCCCCCTCCTTCTCTCTCCCTCTCCCTCTCTCTTAGGTTTCTCCCTCCCACCCCCTCTCCCTCCCTCTCTCTCTCTGTCACTCCCTTTATCTCTCTCCCACTTTTTATCTCGCCCTCTCTCTAATGTGTCCTATTTGAGAATAGGGGGCTAAGTTTTTCAATCAACGATGTGTGCTGCTAGAGAGGGGAGGGAATTCGGTTGAACCGTGCATAGCCGTTGATGATGATTAATTGTGAAAAACATAGAAATTTGGTTAATAATGGAATGAATATTAAAAAAAATAACAAAATTAAAATATTATAATTACCAAAAGTTTTGCCCTTTACAACTATATATTACTATTTTTGGATGTGTATATAAAGAAAGCAAAAGTCTATTTTTAGCTTAATTTCTTAAAAAATGGTAAAACAATAGTTCAGCTTTCTAAAAAATAGGAAAAATAATAGTTAATTTCCACTTTTCCTAAAAATCAGTCAATAGTATTTATAATATAATAATAATATAATATAATATAATAATAATATAATATAATATAGTATAATATAATAAAAATATAATATAATATAATATAATATAATAATGATATAATACACATGATATAATAATAATAAATATATAATAAAATTAATATAATATAGCATAATAACATTAGTATAATAATAAAACAATAATTTAATAATTTAATACTACAATTAATCATATTTTATTAATAATATAATATTAAGGATAAATATAATTTACTAAGTATAATATTTCAAAAATCATATAATAAGAATAATAATATTATAATAATAAGAATAATAGAATATTATAATAGTAGAATAATATAATAGTAATATAAAAGTAATAATACAATATTATGAATAATATAATAATTTAAATATTAATAATATATTATTAATATTAATAGTAATGTATTAATACAAATATAGCACTATAATAGTAAATATATAACAAAAAAATCATAATATAAAAATATTATTATATTATAAAAATATAAAACAATAATAATATAATACTAACAATATATAATACCTAATCCAATCATTTATTAATATAATAATAATGTAACATAATGCAAACTTGATATATTTTTAAAATAATAATAATATAATAGTAAATGTATAAAAATTATAAAAACTATATTAATAGTAATAATATAATAATATAAAAATAGTAAGAAATATATTAATAATAATATATCAACAAAATCATTTCTTAAATGACCAACCAATTTGATCTTATGTATTGCACAAATGCATGTAAAAAAAAATTAAAACATTTTCCCCCTAATTAACTTTCCATACCTCTTCAGCGTACCCATTGCACACCAAGGTGCGGTTGCTAGTTTAACTATAGTCGTGCTTTTGATTTTTCTATTTTATATCCTTTCCCACGTTTATTTTTCACTTTATCCGCTCCTTATATTTTATTTCCATGCGGCCTTTATTGTGTTTACCGCTATACCGCGGTCGTTATCTTTCTACCTGGAGGTATGGTTGTCTTAACCGTCAAGGTCTTCTCCCGACTGTTACTGCTCTACCGCGGTCATCCCTCAAGCTAGCTGCGTTATCACGGTAACTGCTTCACCGTTAACTTACCACCTCTATCACCACCGTTCAAGTCTCCATCACCGGTTGCATATGTTCCTACCACGCTACCACAAACTCCTCGGTGACCATCCGCGGTTGCGCGGTGACTGTCCGTCGACCACTACTCGTTCACTCCCTGACTATTACCACAGCCACTATTTTAATGGCCATGGTACCGTGGTGGCTCTTTTGACTGCTACCTCCATTGTCACTTACCGCCCACCGCGATACTGCGGTCAATGTTTTGACTGCGTGCGGTGTGGCGGTAAGCACTTTATGCCTTCTCCTGAACCGCTACCACCATACCACGAGCCCCCTAATGGGAGGCTGTAGTAAAGCGGTAAGACATAAAAAGTAAATATTAAAGCAATGGAGTAAGGTATTTTAGCTTTATAAAAGCGATGATTTTTAATTTTTTTTGAAACATAATGAAATATAATGGAATTAGATGGGGGGAATAAGTGAGGGCGGATAATGACTTTTATGGGAAAGATAGTAAAAATATAAGGCATGAACAAATAAAATACCTTAGGGTTTTGATGGAAATTTATGGAAAATAATAGGAAAACCCTAGGAATTTTTATGGAAATTTTGGGTTCTAACAGTGGCTCCTATTGGGGATGAGTGATTTTGCAAACCACTGCAAGAATCCAGAGTATCTTTGGTAGAGCAGACCAAGAAAAGCCTTGAAAAATGAAGGTGATGACAGATGGATGGAATGAACAGATGAATAATATGAAAATGGAGCAAATGGAGAAGTGGAAAACCCTAAACTACTGTGCATGAAAGATAATTTTTTAAAGAGGCATTGCTAAGAATTGTCCATGCAATGGCAATCCTTAATCCTTTGTACCTACTTTGGTTTAAATAATTAAACCATTAGGGATGGCCCTAGGCCACCTCAAAAATAAAAACTTGCACTTTCCTTTGTTATAAACTTTGTTCTGAATAGAGCTCATCATATTTCTTTTGAAACTATCCATTTCACCTACCCTGCAATCTGTACTATCATTGAAAACCTTCAAGAAATCATTGTATTCAATCTGATTCATATTCATCTCATCAATCTACATTTCATTATTCTTACTATCATATGAAAAATATTTTTCATCTTCAACATACAAAGTGTACCTAGATTCAACAAAACATTCATAGGCATGCTCACTGTCATATGTGTTGAATGTGCCTACAACTGCACTAGGACCTGAAAAATCTGAATACTCCTTATGGCAACCTGAAAATATGAGGGATTAAGAGGGTATAGGGGTCAAGGGATTAGGGTTGAATGGTTGAGGGTTGAGGGATTAAGAGGGTATGGGGTTGAGGTATTAGGGTTTAAGGGTTGAGGGTATGGGGGTTGAGGGATTAAGAGAGTATAGGGGTCAAGGGATTAGGGTTGAAGGGTTGAGGGATTAAGAGGGTATGGGGGTCGAGGGATTAGGGTTGAAGAGTTGAGGGTTGATGGATTAAGAGGGTATGGGGGTTGAGGGATTAGGGTTTAAGGGTTGAGGGTTGAGGGTTGAGGGATTAGGGTTTAAGGGTCTACCTATTTTTCCCTCTATACCTATTTCTCTCTCCCTCCTTGCCTCCTCTCTCTCAATATCTCTATCTTCTTTCCCTCTCTACCTCTCTCTCTCTCTCTACCCTTAACCCTAAACCATAAACACTTAAAACCCTCTACCCTCTACTCTCTATCTCTCTCCCACTCCCTCTCCCTCTCTCTCTCTCTCAATTCTCTCCTTGCTACACCCTCTCCCTCTCTCAATTCTCTCTCACTCACTCAATCACTCCTTCTATGTCTCTACCCTCTACCCTTATCCCTCTACCCTTAACCCTTAAACCCTTAAACCCTCTACCCTCAACCCTTAACCATCTACCCTTAACCCTCTACGCTCTATCTCTCTCCCACTCCCTCCCTCTCTCTCTCTCAAGACTCTCCCTCCTACCCCCTCTCCCTCTCTCGGGTCTCTCTCTCTCTCTCTCTCTCACTCACTCACTCCCTCTATCTCTCTCCCCTCTCCCCTAAACCCTAAAACCTTAACCCTTAAACCCTCTACCCTCTACCCTTAACTATCTAACCTCTATCTCTCTCCTACTTCATCCCTCTCTCTCTCAAGACTCTCCCTCCATCTCTCCCTCCCTCCATCCCACCTTCTCTCTCTCACTCACTCAATCACTCCCTCTATCTCTCTCCCCTCTCCCCTAAACCCTAAAACCTTAACCCTTAAACCCCAAACCCTTAAACCCTCTACCCTCTACCCTTAACCGTCTAGCCTCTATCTCTCTCCTAATTCATCCCTCTCTCTCTCAAGACTCTCCCTCCATCTCTCCCTCCCTCCATCCCACCTTCTCTTCCCTAATCCCTCAACCCTTAAAACCTTGAACACTCAACCCTATACCCTAAACCCTAAACCCTCTACCCTCTACCCTCAACCCAATACCCTCAACCCTAATCCCTCAACCCTTAAACCTTTAAACCCTTAAATCCTATTAAACTCTCTACCCTAATCCCTCAACCCTTAACCCTTAACCCTTAAACCCTCATCCCTCAACCCTCTACCTTCAATCCTAAACCCTTTACCCTAAAACCTCAACCCCTATACCTTGTACCCTATATGTTGGACCTTTAACCCTAATCCATCAACCCTATACCCTCAACCATCTACCCTCATCCTTAAATTCTTGACCCTCAACCCTTAAACCCTTAACCCTCAATCCTCAACCCTCAACCCTTAATCCATTAATCTTCAACCTTTAAACCCTAAACCCTAAACCCTTATACCCTCTACCTTATACATTAGACCCTCAACACTAATCCTTCAACCATATACCCTTAAACCTATACCCTAAACCCTCTACCCTCTACCCTAAACCCTAAGAGAGAGAGGAGGGAGGGATAGGTAAAGATGGATAGTTGAGATAGATAGAAGGAGAGAGATATAGGTAGAGAGAAGGTAAAGAGAGATAGAAAGAGGGGGAGGGAGGGAGGAGAGATAGAAAGAGGGGGAGGGAGGGAGAGATAGAGAGAGTAGAGAGGGAGGAGAGAGATAGAGAGAAGTAAGATAGAGAGAACTAGAGAGGGAATCTTAGGTCTCTCACTCACTCACTCTTAGGTATCTCTCTCACACACTCTCACTCTCTATCTCTCTCCCCTCTCCCCTAAACCCTTAACCCTTAAACCCTAAACCATTAAACCCTAAACCATTAAACCCTCTACCCTTAACCCTCCATCCCTCTCTCTCTCTCCCACTCCCTCCCTCTCTCTCTCTTTCAAGTCTCTCCATCCCACCCCCTCTCCCTCTCTTAGGTCTCTCTCTCACTCACTCAATCCATCTATCTCTCTCCCATCTCCCTTAAACCCTATACCCTCAAACCAATACCCTAAACCATTAACCCTATAGGTCCTCAACCCTATACCTTCAATTCTCAACCATCTACTCTATACATTGGATCCTCAACCCTCATCTATCTTTGTCCATCCCTCCTCTTCTCTCCTTATCTCTATCTAACTTATCCCTCCATATCTCCCTCCATACGTCCCACATTCTCTTCCCTAATACCTCAACCCTATACCCTCAACCCTTAAAACCTTAAACACTCAACCCTATACCCTAAACCCGCAACCCTCAACCCAATAACCTCAACCCTAATCCCTCAACACTTAAACCATTAAACCCAATTAAACTCTCTACCCTAATCCCTCTATTAGGTATGTCACTCACTCACTCCCTCTATCTCTCTCTCATTCCCTCTCCCACTCCCTCTCTCTCACTCTCTCCCACTCTGTCTTTCTCCCTCTCTCTCTCCCTCTCTCAGATATCTCCCTCCCACTCTCTCTCTCTCTCCCTCTATCTCATATATATATCAATTACACCTCCAATTGAAGGTACATGATCTATCCCCAATTTTGTTAACCTTCCCAATATTGACACAAATTTACATTTGAGAACTCCTAGAGTTTTGCATAGAAAACCTACATTTTTGATTGATATTGATTCCAATGTTTTGAAATGGATGCCTAATAAGATTCCAAAATGTACATGTCAAAGATATGCAGCAAGGATATGGAGTTTGTTTTTTGCGAAGCTAAGTGAGGGTGGAAGATGCCAACTATTTGTTGAAATGGTGAGGCAACTCAAATTTAGGCCCACCATGAAGGCTCTTGGGCTAAGATTTTTGAATGAATCAAGTGAAAATTCCATTGTAAATAACTTGATGAGTGCATACGAGAGCGTGGGTTTCACCTCATGCACGAAGGATAGTTGTGCCACATGACTTTTGATGACAACAACACTACTAAGCAGTCAAACAAGGAATAAGTGAACCTTAAAAAGGCAAGTAAGTCTTTGAAAATAAGTAGATCATCTCTAATGAGAGCCAAAGGAAGGCATGAAAGAGTGGAGAATCCAAATAGCAATGAGTTATGCGCATTTTCGGGTAGAGTGCCACGAAAAGACACAAGAATTTCTCAAGGCTTGAGATCTTTAATTGTGAATTAATGGAAGGATAACACAAGGACCTCTCCTAATCAAAGAGATGTTGTAAGAAGGAGAATTGGTAGTATAAACCATGCGCCACATCCAATGCATTATTTGGATACCACTCAAACCCAATTTTTTGCTGATTTTGTACAAAAGTTTCCTAAAATTAAAATATGTCAAAGATATTTTGAAATGTAGAAGCCTTTTTATGTCAAAATAAATCACACATGCACTACTTGTTGTTGTAGGGTTCATATTGAGTTTTCTAGCCATTATGATGTTTATCGACGTATATGTGTAGATATGCATACTGACAATGTTTTGCAGGAATGTAACATAATGCCTCCACCTAAATCATCAACGAAATTTTTGTCTTCCATTTTATGTGAAAGAGAGGATGGTCAATTGTTTTACAAATAATCATGTTTGGATGGCACATGTGATCATTGCGGTGGCATGCAACATTTTCCAATTTTCCAACACATGGCTAGTACACACACAATTGGAGACAAAATTATGGAATTTGGAAAATATACGACAGTGACATAAAGTCTAAAAGATGGGAAAGAAGCAAAGAAGTGTGAATTGGTCAGTGATAAGATTCCAAAGTATTAGATTATGGGAATTTTTCGTGATCGGGTGGTTTATGATTATGCAATGCATACACACAGAGCACAATGGTTGGACTCACATTTCAAGTTATGCAAGGACACATTTCCACTTTGCCATATCGTTTCAGTTGTCGACTTCGCTGAGAACTACACACTACAACCATAGAATGAGGTGCAATCACAGTACTACAACTCCATGCAGGTTGCTATATTTGTACATATAGCATTCATTCATGCAAATGATAGTACAGAGGAAAATAGGAAAGTATTGAAGGAGTATCACTTTTACATCAGTGATGATCGCACACATTCTAAAGTTTGTTCAATGTTGCTTTCATATGTTCTATGCCGATCTGGCTAGCAGGGGCATATCATTTAGTCAGCATATCATATGGTCAAATAATTGTACATCACAATTCAAGAATGCTAGAATGTTTTACTGGTTGAGCAGGATGCATAGGATTAGTGGTGTTCAACATATGTGGAACTTCTCAGAGGTCGGGCATGGAAAGGGGGAGCATGATGGAGCAGGTGCATGTATCAAAAGAGCCCTAGCACGAGAAGAGTTAAAGTACACAAACAGTGTAAAGTTGACAGATGCAAGATCAATTGTCCAGTGGTGCAATGGTTCAATGGGTCCAGATAGTGAAGGCAATTCTTTAGTTCATAGATTTTTTCATTTAGTAGATGATACTAACATTGCAAAATATGAGGATTGGTGTACACTAACAAGATTGAGCGAGCTATACTCTTTTAGAAGCTCCAATGCAGGTACATGGACTATCCTTACAAGGAAAATGGCATACTTTTGTTATGCATGTACACTTCAATCATGGAATGATTGTGAGTCAACAGAGTGGTTTGATGAATGGTCTATAAGAAGTCTAACCCCACTTGACACTTATCAGCTCCTGACGGCTCTACAAATCACGAAGATGCAATCATCCATTGACTTTGATCATGTATTGGACCTACTAGAACCAGGTAATATATCTTACTTACAAGTTTTATTATGTTGCTTAGTAAATTAATCTAACAAGATGAACATATCAATGCAGGGCACATTTATGCGGTGATTGCAGATGAAGACAATGAAGAGGGTATAGATTATTACCTATGCCGTTGTATCGAGGGCAAAAATAAATTGGATTCCCCAGTTATAGATGGAGAAAACATAGAATATCCTACAGGTTCGGTGGTTGTTACTGGAACATGGCTTCGAAGGTATCCAGTTAAGAATGTTGTAGTTTGGTTGTTTGAGGACTTCGACACACATCAAAAATTATTCACTATTTGAACCTTGTTGTCGCCACCAACATTCATTTGATCAAATATAAGGGTAAACCTATGAAAAAGAACTTGTGGAAAGTGTGTGAGTCTGACCACGAGGTAATACTCGACACAATAAAAACTAGAGCAGACCCAGATGGTTCCCTGGATTGATTTGTAAGTATGCACATTGAATTTGTAAAGCAATGTAATTGATCACTCTTTTGGACCAACACCTTGCAATAAGGCTTTTTCACGATTATTGTTTGATGTCATATGCATTTACAACTATCATTGATCCTTTTCTGATTGTGACTATAGGTAATACTGAAGTTTGTCAAAGTATATAAGAACATAACAACATCGGTTGCTAGTGCAAGTGTTCAGTGGTATGAGAAACATCGGTTGCTGGTGCATTTTCTGGTTGTCAATCTTTTCTTTCTTTTCCATCTCCTAGATTTATCGGATTCTTATATGCTACACATTTTATGCTAAGCCTCTCAGTGATATATTTGAAATTTATACGTAGGGTCATCGAGAGATGATAAAGTAGCGAAGGGGAACATCACTATTGTAGGATCTTCAATCAACCTCCTTATCTAGCACGCATGAAGGTGATAGTAGGTCTCGTCAACTATATGATTGACATTATTTAGTTATTGCTCTTTTAATGATTTTTATGTGAGTCTATGTCTAAGATTAAGAGGATTTTACAAGTTTTTTGTGGACCCAATTCTATGATACTACACAACCACAAAGAGGCTACTACCCATGTGTTTCATAGGGAGCAGGGGATGTACATGTTTTGAACCATTTTGGAATGCAAATAGTTGGGCCAGTTGAGGTGGAATGGAAAAACGAAACTGGGCAGCAACTCCTTTTGTCCTTTTCTCAAGTACAATATATTTCATGATTTGTGTTGGAAATGGGAGGATTATTTCCCTGCATGTATTGCTACAAGTATTAACAAATGGGAAGATTTTCAAGATGTTCTTCCATCACTATTGTAATATTTGTCATTGACTTACTGTATTTTTTGAAGACTCCACATTCATAAGGACCTATTGCTGCATATACAACCATAGCTCTTGCAGTCTTGAGACACTGACTGACATAGACTTGACAGTCATAGGACATTGACTGTGGTGAGTGAATTTGATTGTCAAGCACTTTATAATCATACACTCACTATACTTAACAACTGATCACTACTCACTTCTAATCTGTCCTTTTCATTTGCACATTGCCATGTACAGTGACCCTTCACAGTTCCCTTGTGTTCATACATTCATGATGCTTGTCTTAATGAATAACCTTCCTTTAAATCTATTTTTCTTTGATGAAGTGACAAGGTAGGGGCAGTGTATGCCTCAGAGAAATTGATGCAACCTAGGTCATCTCTAACATACCTTAGGGTATGACAACAAAACAACTACTATGGTTCTACCGACTCGATCCCTTAAGGGTGCAAAGTGCAAAAGGGAAACAATATTTGATAGGGTATTACTCATAAACCGTGGTGATTATGAAATATCTCTCTAAACCTATGAGATCATGTTGGACCCCTCTACAATTACCTCTCTCGATTATTGCTATCTCGGAGGCATTTTCCTATGGTGGCGAATTTTCACTCGTGGAAAGAGTTGTCAAATGCAAGTAGTTGAAAGTTTCAAAGTGGTGCAACTTTCGTTCTGCAGCTCATGTGACCAAAAAAACTATTCCAACGCATTCGGGTGGGTACTTTTATGCTAGGAATGGTCCTGTTTTGCACCTAAACACGTAGAATCGCTTCGAGCTACGTTCAACTGGATCGATCCCTTAAGGGTCCAAAGTGCAAAATGGCTATGAAATTCAGCTTGATATTACTCGAACACCATGATGCTTAGAAACTTCTCATCTAATCCTACAAGATAAAATTGAGCCCATCTACAATAACCTCTCTCGGTTTTCGCTATCTCGGAGGCATTTTCCTGTGCTGGCGAATTTTCAGTCGAGGAAAAAGTTGTCAAATGCAAGTACTTAAAAGTTGCAAAGTGGTGCAACTTTTGTTCTGCAGCTTGTGTGACCAAACGGACTGTTCCGATGCATCCAGGTGGGTACGTTTACACTAGGCATGATCCTCTTTTGCACCCAAACACACAGAATCGCTCTGGGCTACATTCAATCGGATCGATCCCTTAAGGGTCCAAAGTGCAAAATGGTTGCAAACTTCAACATGCTATTACTCGAACACCGTGATGCTTAGAAACTTCTCATCTGATCCTATGGAATCATGTTGGGCCCCTCTATAATAACATTGCTCGATCTTCACTATCTCAGATGCTTTTTCCTATGGTGGCGAATTTTCACTCGAGGAAAAAGTTGTCAAATGCAAGTAGTTGAAAGTTGCAAAGTGGTGCAACTTTCATTCTGCAGCTTGTGTGACCAAACAAACTGTTCCAACATGTCTGGGTGGGTAGGTTTACACTATGCATGGTCCTCTTTCACACCTAAACACATGGAATCACTTTGAGCTACGTTCAACTGGATCGATCCTTTAAGGGTCCAAAGTGGAAAATGGATACGTTATTCAACATGCTATTACTCGGACACCGTGATGCTTAGAAACTTCTCGTCTAATCCTACAAGATCAAGTTGGGCCCATATACAATAACCTCTCTCAGTTTTTTCTATCTCGAAGGAATTTTCTTGTGCTGACGAATTTTCACTCGGGGAAAAAGTTGTCAAATGCAAGTAGTTGAAAGTTGGAAAGTGGTACAACTTTCGTTCTGTAGCTCATGTGACCAAAAAAATTGTTCCAACGCATCCGAGTGGGTACATTTACGTTAGGCATGGTCCTCTTTTGCACCCAAACATGCAGAATCGCTCCGAGCCACGTTCAACCGGATCGATCCCTTAAGGTTCCAAAGTGCAAAATGGTTATGAACTTCAGCATGCTATTAATCGGACACCGTGATGCTTAGAAACTTCTTGTCTAATCCTATGGGATCATGTCGAGCCCCTCTACAATAACCTTTCTCGGTTTTCTCTATCTCGGAGGGTTTTTCCTATTGTGGCAAATTTTCACTCGAGGAAAAAGTTGTCAAATGCAAGTAGTTGAAAGTTGCAAAGCGGTGCAACTTTCGTTCTGTGGCTTGTGTGACCAAAAAAATTGTTCCAACGTGTCCGGGTGTGTACTTTTATGCTAGGAATGGTCCTCTTTTACACCTAAACACGTGGAATCGCTCTGAGCTACGTTCAACTGGATTGATCCCTTAAGGGTCCAAAGTGCAAAATGGCTATGAAATTCAACATGCTATTACTCAGACACCATGATGCTTAGAAACTTCTCATCTAATCCTACAAGATCACGTTGGGCCCATCTACAATAACCTCTCTCGATTTTCACTATCTCAAAGGAATTTTCCTGTGCTGGCGAATTTTCAATCGGGGAAAAAGTTGTCAAATGCAAGTAGTTGAAACTTGCAAAGTGGTGCAACTTTCATTTTGCAGCTCGTGTGACCAAACGGACTATTCCAATGCATCTGAATAGGTATTTTTATGCTAGGCACGGCCATCTTTCACACTTAAACACGCAGAATCGCTCTGAGCTACGTTCAACCGGATCGATCCCTTTAGGGTCCAAAGTGCAAAATGGCTGCGAACTTGAACATGCTATTACTCAAACATCATGATGCTTAGAAACTTCTCATTTGATCCTATGGGATCATGTTGGGCCCCTCTACAATAACCTTGCTCGGTTTTTGCTATCTTGGAGGCTTTTTCCTATGGTGGCGAATTTTCACTCGAGGAAAAATTTGTCAAATGCAAGTAGTTGAGGCATATTATCAAACAATTCACTACCTTGTCTATGGCTTGTCATGAAATTCCATCACCATGAGACCACTTTTCTTTGAGGCATTTAAAAAAAAAGTTCAATGGCTTGTCTATGCTATTGCTTACTATTATGCTTTCATAGATTTTTTCCAAGCATCCATAGCTTGTTTGAAAGCATCTGTTTTAGGATTTTAGCCATAGCAAGAAGGCAATGAACTATTTGATAAAATGCTTTGGTAGAAATTTATGAAAAATGTCATAGCATAGACAAGGGAGTGAACTATTTGAAAAAATGCCTCAAAGAAATGTGGTCTCATGGAATGCCATGACAAGCTAAAGCAATTGGCAGTTGCTCCTAGTTATTAGTTATGCAATGTGAAGTAATTGCATAACTGCTTAGGTTGACTTTGTCAAAATTTATATTGTAATTGAAATTTTGTCATCTATCAGCATCTAGTTATTCGTTATGCAACGTGAAGTGATTCTTTGAGTTTGAAAGATGTGCAATGCATGAATAAAAACTACAAAAATCTATTTTCTACATTTCATTAGTTAAACTCTTTATTTTATTTTCTCTCTATATCTCTATGCTATGGAAATGCCTTTCGATTTCAAGAAAGATAGTTTTTATCTCTTGTTATACAATTTTTTACATTTTTTTATCTCTTTTAATAAAAAGGAGTAGATATACAATGTTAAAGAAGAGTGAAAGCACAACTAAATTTATCATTTCAAAGCAATTTTTTTGATGCATTTTTTAAAACAGTTCACTACCTTCTCTATGCTATTGCTTACTATTATGCTTTTGATATATTTTTCGAAGCATCCATAGCTTGTTCAAAATCACTTATTTTAGGATTTTAGCCATAGCAACAAGGCAGTGAACTGTTTGAGAAGATCCTTTGGTAGACATGTATGAAAAATGCGGTAACATAGACAAGGTAGGGAACTATTTGAAAAAATATCTCAAAGAAATTTGGTCTCATAGAATGCCATGATAAGAAAATGCAATTGGCAACTGCTCCTAGTTATTAGTTATACAATGTGAAGAAATTGCATAACAGCTTAGGTTGACTTTGTTCAAACAATATTGTAATTAAATTTTCGGCATCTATCAGCATCTACTTATTAGTTATGCAAAGTGAAGTAATGCTTTGACTTTGAAAGATGTGCAATGCAATGTAATCAATGACATGAATATAAACTACAAAAAACCATTTTTTACAATTCACTAGTTAAAATATTTATTGTATTTGCTCTCTATATTTCTATATGCGATGTAAATACCTTGCAATTGTATTTAAAAGGCTTAATAGGTCAGTTAGGTGGTATTTGCAAAATCAAGTTGTGAATGAATGGTAATTAAGAGCAAAATTGACAAATTGCCATCTTAGAAGTCTAACAAAGGGTGGTTATGGTGGTTGATCGAAACAAGGGGTAGTTGGAAGGTTGTATCAAGATATATTTCTGTAATACCCCGAGTTGAGGGTTGATTTTGTTCGGTTTCTAATAAGAAAATATACTTCAAAACGTTGATCACTCGTTTTCTTTGTTTTCCTGAATTTTCTTTTCCTTGCACAGGCCCATACAAGTCTATCATGACTTGAGGCTTTGGGTACTTGATTGCATATGTTTTTACTCTCTTTGCATTTGTTTTGAAGGTTTAAATCCATCGTTGGTGTGTGTGGGATCAGCAAACTTGTTTACAACTCTATTTTCTGTGTTAGGGGTTTTGAGGGCAACACCATGACACATTAGCCAATCCACCTACTGTTCTGACCCTGGTGTTTGGTGGATCGGCCTATACCATGATTATTTTGGTGTATGAATACTTTGGAGGCCAAGAGAATGAATAAACTCAGTGGGGTGTGAAGTTCTAATGTTGTTCAGGGGTGTTTCCGCCATGAAAGTAAGGAACTCAAGTACTGAATCTGAGAAATACTAAAAGGAATGGGATTATGAGTGTCCTTTAAGTTAGGGTAGAGGTATTGTTGGGTGTTTGGACCTTTGGAAGGATTGGGTGAGGTCTGGAGTTATGATTTTCTTTAAAACCCTTCTTTTTGTGAAGGTTTAGGACGGTTTGTGAGTAGAGGAATAGAACAAGTTCTCGGGGCTCTTAAAATGGGAGAATCCTGAGTTTGGTGGGAATCCCTAAGAATTTTTCAAGTTTCCTTGGTTTGGAGGTGAGTTTGTGAGGGGGTTCCTTTGGAAATTAGGCCTAATTGTGAAGCCTAGAGTGAGGGAGGTGTATTGAAAGTTCATGTTGGTCCAAAAGAGTTACTATTGGTTTTGGCATATGTTGTGTAAATTTGAAAAGGGTATCTTAATCCACCTTTAAATGGTCAAGTGTTTTGGAAAGGTTGGGAGAAATTAGGCTTGGACCGGGTTATGAGTTTGGTGCAGGAGCACCTACACCACATCATCAATTTTTTTTATTTGAATACATCAATAGGGAAATGTTAGTGTCTTTAGGTTTATTTTGTATAATAAGCTTTGAGAGATAAAGCATAATGCAAATAAAGGGTGTTTTGTGTTGGAGTTGAGAAGATACATTTACTTTAACATTTTGTGTCTTAGAAGTCAATTAGAAATCATATAAGTTGTAAAATGCTGACAAAGCAACTTTAACACAAACAAATGTAATTAAGGGACCAACTAATCCCAAGGTTGGTTATGGGCGTTAGGGAGAATATGGTTGTTGGAAAATGCTTTAAAAATCCTTACCAAGGCTCGAATGAGAGAGTGGAAGAAGTTTTGTAACAATTTTACACAATAAACACCACAGTTTTGAGCAATTTTCTAGAAAAATACTGTTTTCTTGATATTTTTGAGTGTTGTATGGGCACATACAGGTTCTTCATGGTCTAAGAATTTTAGAGGATGTGTCTATATGTTTTCTAATTCATTTATTTTTTATTTGGTGTCTTAACTCTTTGTTTGTAGAGAGAACCAACACAAACAATGATTGTCCCAGTGTTGGTGAATCAAGGGTTTGAGGGGAAATTTGTGATGTAACAATCAATCCACCTGCTATTTTCTACTATATCTCGATGGATTGATTTAAAACATGTTATAATAAGTGTGTCAACTCATTTTGGAATAAGGAGTCATAATTATGTGGTGTTTTTGTGACTGTTCTAAGACTGAACAAGGGTTTTCCAACATGGAAGTGAGGAACCAAAGAGAGGTTTTTAAGAATTAATGCCTGTAAGGGTTATGTGAGGGTCTGATGAGTCTGTGCAAAAGTATTTTGAGGTTTTTGGGGCTTTGGAAGTGTTGAGAGAGGTCTGGAGTTGTATGTTTCTTTAAAACCCTTGATTTTGTGAAGGTTTAGGAGGGTTTCTTGGGTTTTTTGAGTTAGAGGCTCTGTAGACACAAACTAATGAGAAAATTTGACATTTGGAACCATGCACTAAGACTGTCCAAGGCATTTGGATAGATACCTAAATTTGGAAGGGTGGTCCCTTTGGAAAAAAAGGGCTAATTGTGAAGCCAAAATTGAAGTAGGTGTGTTGAAAGTCTATGTCGGTCCAAAAGAGAGACCACTAATTCCTTGGTATGTTGTGTAGCCCTAAAAAGGGTATCTCAATCCATCTTGCAATTGTCTAGTGTTTTTGAAAGGTTGGGAGAAATTTGGCTAAAACTAAGTTTTGAGTACTACAAGAATAACTAGTCACAAATGTGAGTTTTGGAAACCTTGATGAATCTTAGGGATTGTTGTCAATTGAGTCAATTTTCATTGAATGAATGTTGATGGTCTTTGTAGAGCCTTGGTGTATTCTTTTTGTTCATTTGCAAGGTTGAGGATTTGAGACCCTTGAAGGTGGGTTGATGCCTATTAGGCTGAATCATTATGAAGAAGAGTTCTTGATTGAGAATTGACATTTCCATTGTTGTGAGTCTTCTCCACCTTGGCTCTGCATCAGAGTGCTACAAGGGTGGATTGTTGGGTAAGGTGTTGAATGAATATTCTGGTTTGATGGGGCTTCGAGGTTGTGTAGATTGGTCAAAATAAGTTGTATTAATCTTGTTAGGAGCCCTTTGAAGGTAGGTTGTCAGACTGATTGGGTTTGAGCCTCCTTGCCTCTACATCGGTGAGGCAAAAGTAATTGAAGCATTCCAAAGGATACAAACCACCATGAATGGAGCTTATTTATACAATATGCTTTAGATGGGGCTTATTGAGCATTCAACAGTAATTAATTAAGCATTAGATGTAAACAAAATCCATGCCTACAACATTCAAGCATACAACTTACATGATACACATGATAACATCATTCAAGAATGGCAGTAGCAAAATAAGATTTTCTTTAATCAAAAATCCAAAAGGCTATACAATGATATATATTGATAAAAGTGTATAAATATATCCAAAAAAACCATATAGGCTTAGTACAAAGGAGCCATTTGGACATAAAATATCACGTATATATATCAATAGTATAAAACATATGTTCCAAAATACCACATAGGCATACAACAAACAACACTAGTACATAGTCATTTCCCTCTAGGGGAAGGAAATAGATCCCGTGTTGCCTTCGAAATTCGGCTGGATGGAGTGACTATTGCTTGTCTTGTCTTTCGAACACTCCCGCTACTCCTCTTCTCTTCACTCTGGACCTTCAACTGATATGATTAAAAGTAAAGATGTTAAAACATAGAAATTGAATTATGGAATGGCATATAACAAAATATAATCACTTACCGCATACATATAGTCATCATGCACATTTAAAGCATCACCATGTCCACGATCTGGAGTGATAACCACCTGTAGCAACCATGAAGATAGAAATTAAACTAAATAAAATTATCATGAAAATTTTCTATAATAGACCATAAAAGAGAAAATGTAATGTCAAATCGACTAATCTATTCCATACCTCTCTCAATGGATAAGAACTGGCTATTGCTGCAGCAAATCCATGGTCCATCGTGCCACCAACATCACCAGGGCTATCTCTTGTCAACAACTGCAAATGAAACAATCTCTCAGGTATCATGTTGATATAGGAGAACATAATGTGACATGATCAAGGAATACTTGAATGCAATGTTTGTGTTTCTCATCAATTTTTTAGATTTGTATATACGCAAAATTATGAAAAATAGCCAACATAGATTTGTGGAGGAAGAAGGTGCACCAGGAAACTGTTTGAAATCCGAAGCATGTTATGAGACAAACATTCAAATATAACATTCAACTGTTCAAATGCAATAATAATATCTTTAATACTAGTTGCATACCTATGGACTCATTGTCAAGAATGTATAAGGGTCTATAGGAATAGAGCATCCCTCATGAACAGTGCGACCCTGAAATTTCATCATATCAAAATTCTACTAATTTAGTTATTCTTAAATTTCAAAATATATTTTAATAAACAACATTAAAATAACTTGCTAAATTTTACCTGAGTGTCAATGCCAAATGTATCATTTAGAATATCATCTGTGAAATCCATCACCTCTGCAACTGACATAGGCTATGTAGCTGCATCACGAGCACCCGGATAATCGTACGTGCAAACAACACCACAAGCAACACAATGGTGGGGTGGAGCTTGGGGCCTACACGTCTCCTCCACACCAAGCTCTACTAGAGGACTCGCACATTGTAAAATGGTCTGGGTGAGTGAGCCAATCAACTTCATCATGTCCACCTCTACACTGTCCTTAAAAATGGAAGGAACAACGACATGCTCCACCATGGGTCTGCCCAAGGCTCTCGGTGCCAACTGTGGATTACGTCGTGCAACAGGTCTATCATGTGTGGATCCCCCACCTCTACCCTGAAAGTCTAAGATGTCAAAATAGTTTGGCATTTTATTGAGGACAAAATCACAATAGAGTTACCTCAAAAAGTATTGCGGCACCTCATGGTTATTGCATGGAGGTTGGTCAAATACCATCCACCACCGGTCCCAAAATTTGTTTCTAATTAAATCATGGTGGCACCAATGGATGGGGAACCTCCTACATGCATGGAACAAAGGTTCATTGGCTTTTGGGTCTTTAAATAGGGCACACAACTCGGCTTTGCTCATTTTTAGTTTTTTGACATCTGCATATGCCAAACCATTAGCATAAAATTGCCTCATCTCATCTCTCTTAGTTGACCAAAAACTCATTTTCTCGCTCATTTCTCCTACATGAGTTAAAATTGACTTCAATGATTCAGCAATCCCTCTCCTATAAGGGTGGGTTTCGGCATGCTCAGTTAATCTTGCAATTAATTGTTGAATGTCTCTTTTATTGTTTTCAATTTGATTTTGAATATTTTCTTGTGTTCCTTGAGGATGCCTATGAATTGATGGAGGGGTTTCGGGTTGTTCTTGTATAGGAGGCTCTTGATGAGGGGGTGATTGTGAATTCTCAATGTTTTGAGGTGGAGATTCATTCCCTAAAAATTAGAACAAAGTTTTATTATAAAATTCTATTTAAAGTTGCATTCCAAATCAAATTTGAAATAAATAGAATAAAAATACACACCTCTTTGAAATCTTCAACCTCTCCGATGTGTTGGAAGAATTCTCATGGAAAATGGCAAGCTAAGGATGCAAATAATGGAGGAGATTTGGCGAGCGTGAGTTGCAGACCTGAAATCTTCCTTCTCAAGCCGCGGGTTGAAGACAAAATGAGGGTTCCAAACCTGACTTTTGCATTTTATGTCTAGAAAGCCATTTGGCGGACGCCAAATTTGGCATTCGCCAGATGTATTTTTAGACATTTGGCGTGCGCCAAATGGATTTTTAGTCATTTGGTGTATGCCAAATTTGGTGTGCGCCAAAGGCCTTATTTCGGAGTTTTTTAATCATTTTTTCAATTTGGCACCTAAATTATGTCACAGATTGGTGCACTTACCCAAACCTGCTTTGGGTTATGTTTAGTGTATGCCCCTAATGATTATAAGGATTGGATCCTCCTATAGAACTGGCTATACAACTTGCAAAATATCCCCCGAATCATTGGAGGGGACATTAATTTTGTAGAGAGATATTATTGGCAGAGAATGAAAGCTAAACTAAAAGTTGAAGACCCTATTGAAGGGAAAAATAAGGACAAAAAATGCATTTGGTTTACATGGTGCAGTTCTCAAAAAGGTGGTAGGAGAATCTTTTGTAGACTTGATAGATTTTACATGAGTAGAGCATACTTTTCGATCACTCCTGTGAAAGAAGGGTGCAAAGTTGAAGTGACTCCATATTCTTTATTTGATCATCACCCAATAAGGGCCAAATTATGCCTCAAGGAAGGTGTGGCAAAAGCTACATGCAATAGAAATGGATTTTGCCTTAATACCAACCTCCTCAAGGACAATGACTGCAAAAATGTCACATTATCCCTCAGGCTTATCAATAAGTGGATCACTGAAACCTATCCCCCATCAATATATGGGATTTGAATACAGATGGATGGAAATTTATGTTTCAAACAATCGGAAAGAAGAGATCCAAAGATAGCCGAAGGAGGGATACCCTCCTTCAAGATAAGCTCCTCCAAGCTAAAACTGATCTGCAAGCAAACCCCATTGATGAAAGACTCACAAACAGGCTAGCTATGGCTAAGAACAACCTAAGGACACTTCAAAACCACAAGATCCAGGGTCTAAAGTAAGATCTAAAATGAACTGGTTAGATAATGGTGACAAAGGAAAGAAATTCTTCTGCAGATATATTAAGGAGAAGCAAGCAAGAGAGAAGATTGATCAGATCACCACAAATGACACAAACCTAGTCAATCATGAGGAGATAAGAGAGCAGTTCTTCCAATTCTATAAAAACCTTTTCTCCTTTGGGGGAGGTAGGGAGGCTACTGTCGAGGCAAG
This sequence comes from Sequoiadendron giganteum, assembly GCA_007115665.2. NCBI lineage: Eukaryota > Viridiplantae > Streptophyta > Pinopsida > Cupressales > Cupressaceae > Sequoiadendron > Sequoiadendron giganteum. Next base: position 263,102,723 of record CM021103.1, read on the forward strand.
GGAGCACATAAGAAAATTTGTTCCTATAAGGAAAGCAATGGTATGGAAACACCTTCCTAATGCAAAATCCTCATAAAAGAAGTGCAAAAAAAACTTCATTTAACAATTTACAATCATTTGAGATACGCATTCACAAAATAAAAGAAAAGACAAATTATCACACACATAGATAACACCAGATTTACGTGGGAAAACCCTTACGGGAGAAAAAAAACCAACACACCAAGTAAAGTCACTTTGTATTATAGTAAATAGATTACATACAGAGTTACAAACTTCACTCTTGGATGTTATCTCACAATAGCAATACAATCCCTTGGTCGACCTCACACGTTGATTACAGTTCTTGTCCCTCACACACTGTTACAATGCTTGTAAAAGCATACATTATAGATCCGCTTAACCACCATTAGGTTTTCATTAATTTAACTATCTTCACCAACAAGCTTCCTTCATCTTGGGCCACACACACCACCATCCAGCATGCATCAAGCTGCCCAACACTTAATTTGGTTTTAGAGAATATTACCATATTTGTTCTTTGTCAACCCCCAAGTTGGATCATGCATTAAATGCAAATATATCGCTATTAAGAAATATAGCTTTTGGTCCAATGATTGTTGATTCACAACAACGATGTAGAATCAACGAATAAATTTGTCTCACGTGTTAGCACATCACTTGTCCATCTCTTTTGACTATTGTACCATTTAGGTTCACCAAATTAACCATCGCTTTCCAACTGTCGACTCTCCTTCATATACCGCTTGTCGTGGTGAGAGGTCCACCAAGACATGCATACCCCGCTTGTGCAATTCTGAAGAATCAAGATGGGAATCAACAATATTCGCAACAAGTCTCCCAGAAAAGACTTAAATATTTAACTCCCAACACTTCAAGTGGTCCTCACATTTCACGCGGCATCCATATCACTTCCATACAGTTGATGTCACCATCCACACATACCAGTCCCACCATCCATCAGTCATGTCACTATGTCACTGAAAAACCAAACTTCACAACCTCAATATCGGAGATTATGAAGTTCTCAAAACCCGCGACATGTTGATAACTAGGTTGCCAAGTCGGGAGAAAATCGAACTTCAAAACATTCATTGGAGGTTAGCAAATTTATAAAACCTGCAACATGTTGATAACAAAGGGAAGCTTAGTGATGCCAAGTTAGGAACTTTTGGAACTCCGCAACTTAGGTTTCAAGGTTCTAGATTTTGGCAATAGTCCGACAATGAAGGCCAACAAAGGAAAAAAACCGCCAAGTCTTTAAGAGAGATACGAGCTAGCATGTTGAGGCATATTTTTCCAACAAGCTCCTACTTGACGAAGACTTACTAGCTTCCTCTAAACACAAAGTTATTGAAAGTCATAGGCCCCAAGGCCCATCGAATTGGCACACCACCTATACTTGTATGTACTCACAGGCTTTGTCAATGCATCAACGACATTCTTCAGAGTATCCACTTTTTTAAGATTAACCTTTCCATCCTCCACCATATCACGAACTAAATGATACTGAACATCAATATGCTTCATCCTAGCATGGAAAGTGGGATTTTTTTCCAAACAAATAGCACTCTGACTGTCACAGAAAATCATAATCTATCCTGCATTAAAATCGATATTTGAACACAAACGTCTAAGCCAAACGACTTCTTTGTAGGCGTGTGTTTCTACCATATACTCTACCTCAATAGTAGATAAAATGACTATAGCCTACCGCTTGCTCCTCCAGCTCACTGCACCACCAAATAACATGAAGATGTATCCACTGGTGGCTCTTCTATTGTCAATGTCCCCTGCCCAACCAAAATCTACATACCCACGAATGCTAAGAGACCTCTGTAATCCAACCGAGTTGCCATGATAACACAAAGCATACTCCGAGGTAGCTTTAAAATATCTGAAAACTCTCTTCACAACATCCCAATGTGGTCTTCCTGGATTAGCCATAAACTGACTAAGTACTTCCACTAGTTGGGCAATGTTTGGCCTTGTACAGACCATTGCATACATTAAACTGCCAACTGCACTTGCATAAGGCACCCTGGTCATGTCCTCCATCTCGATAGGAGATTTTGGACAATCTTTAATAGATAGCTTTGTTCCCTACAACACCAGAACAACTAGTTGCTTGCAATCGGTCATACCAAATCTCTCCAGGACAATATTGATATACTTACTCTAGCTGAGCCAAATCTTTCTACTTCCTCTATCCCTTTTTATTTCCATCCCCATAATATACCTTGCTACACCTAGATCCTTCATTTCAAAATTTGCAGACAACTGATATTTTAGATTAGAAATCATAGTCTTACTATTTCCTATGAACAACATATCATCAACATATAGGGCAATAATAAGAACTCGATCATTTTCAGTTTTATAATAAATACAATTATCTGATTTTAATCTCACGAATACCAATAACAACACAAAAGTGTCAAACTTTTGGTTACACATTCTAGGTGATTACTTTAAACCATACAGAGATTTCTTTAACTTGCAAATGAGGCTTTCTTTACCTTTTTCAACAAAGTGCTCAGGCTATGACATATAGATTTCTTCTTCCAACTCTCCATGAAGAAACACTCTCTTCACATCCATCTGCTTGATCTCTAAGTCATATGTTGCTGCAAGCAACAAAAGAAATCTGATAGATGTCATCTTAGCTACAGGAGAAAAAAATTCTCCATAATCAATTCCCTCCACCTGGGAATAACCTTCGCAACCAACCAAGCTTTATAATTTTCAACACTGCCATCCAGACCAATCTTCTTCTTAAATACCCATTTACAGCCAATAAGCTTTCACCCTTCAAGCAAAGGAACCAAATCCCAGGTATCATTCTTCTTCAAAGATTCCATTTCTTCATTCATGGCTTCCAACCAAGAATTTGAATCAGATATACTAATAGCCTATGTCATAGTCCTAGGCTCATCAGTGCTAGTAATCAAAGCATAGGCATAGTTTGAATCCAATGTGGAAAATAAATACCTTTCAGGTTGTCGCTTCTCACGTGTAGACCTCCTCACAAGCTGAGGCTAAGTTTTTGGTTCTTCTTCTTCAAAACTCTCAGATTTTCTACAGCTCTCCTCACTTTAAGGTACACTTTGTAGTTCCTCTTTATCTGGGGTTCAAGGAATTTTAACTACATCATCCTTTTTTTCTCTTTCTTTTGTCTCTAACCGCAGATCAATTATTGAAGGCTTCAGCTCACGAAAGATTACACTTTTGTTGTACAAAACCTTCTCAGTAACAGAACTCCAAAGCTTGTATCCGTTCACACCAACACCATAGACAATGAGAATACATTTTTTGGCCTTGTTCTCCAACTTTGATCTTTTCAAATTTGGCACATAAACATATGCATCGCAGCCAAAAACACGAATATGTCTTAGAGAGGGATTTTTACCAGACCACACTTCCAAAGTTGTTTTGTCAACAAGAACCAAACAAGGTGAATGATTTATCAAGTAACATGTTGTAGCCACAACCTCAGCCCAAAAATTTTGCTCCAGACTAGCATTTCTCAACATACTTCTCGCTCTTTCCATTAGCGTCATGTTCAACCTTTCAACAACTTCATTCTACTATGTAGTATAAGGTGTAGTTTTATGCCTTTTAATCCCATAGTCTTTGCAGTACCTTTTGAAATATGTAGAACAAAACTCACTGCCATTATTTGTCCTCAAACATTTAATTTTTCTTCCAGCCCGATTTTCTACCAAGGTTTTGAACTCTTTAAACCGACTGAACACTTCTATTTTACTCTTTAGAAAATACACAAATTCCCTTCTCGAATAGTCATCAATAAAAAAACATAATATCTAGACTTCGACAACGAAGGAACATTCACTAGACCAATCACATCAGAATGAACATAATCCAGTATGCCAGAAGATTTATGAGGACTCGACTAAAATGAAACATGGTGTTGCTTTCCATAAATGCAATGTTCGCAAAAATCAAACTCAAGGTTACAATCAACAAGCCCTTCAAGATTTTTATTTTTCAAGGCTTTTAAGTGCTTTTCTCCTATGTGGCCAAGTCTATGATGCCATAGCATGGTTTTATCTACTAGGAGTTTCACCTCCAGAGATTTTACACCTAGAGAAACTTCATTCTCCTTCTCTACACAAGCAAATTTTCTTGACTTTACAAAGACAATGTTACATTGAACAGGATGTGCATCCAGCTTGTACAAAGTGCCAATGTGTGCACCCTTAGCCAACACCATTGAGCCTCTAGTCATTTTATAGCCTCCACTTGAGAAGGAAACTTGCACGCCAAAATCATTCAACTTACTAACAGAAAGCAAGTTACGAGCCAAACCTGGTATGTGCATTACACCATCAATTCATTTTATTCTTTTGTTAGGGAATTGGATTCTGACTCTTCCACGACCAACAATTTCTAGAGTTGAGTCACTTTCTAGGTACACCTTTCCACCAGCATACTTTTCATACTTAGTGAACCAATCTTTGTGAGATGTCATGTTAAAATATGTGCCTAAGTCAATCAGCTAGACATCATCTGATGCCTGAGTCACTAAGGAAACAATGAAGGCATCTGCATCACTCTAAGAAGAATTGTCTTAATATTTATTCTTCTTCTTGTTTTTCTCCTCTTTACAATCCTTTTGGATATGACTAGTTTGCCCATAGTTCCAGCATTTCACCTTGGACTTCTTTCCAGGATACTTTGATCTCCCTTCAAATTTAGATTTAGAATTCTTATCTTTCTTCTTTCCTCTCTCCTTTGATCTACCCTAAACAATAAGAGCCTCCCTAGCCATCTCTGAAGACTTCATCCACATTTCTTCTGACAATAGCGAAGCAACCACATCTTCCATCTTAAAGGTGGTTGTTGTACTTCCAATAATCATTACTAGATGATCCCACATGTCAAGTAAGGAGCATAACAAAAGCATGTAGTGATCTTCCTCCTCTATCTTCACACCCACAAATGCTAACTGAGCAACAATCATATTAAATGAATTCAAATGGTCTGCTATAGATGCACCTTCTTCCATCTTCAAGGAGTATAAATTCTTCCTTAGGAATAACTTATTCACTAGAGACTTCCCCTGATAGATGTCACCAAGTTTCTTCCATAACGAAGATGCAATCTTCTCCTCATGGATGTTCAGGAGTACATAATCGGCCAGACAAAGTCTTATCCACCCTCTAGCTTTTCTATCTGTGAGGTCCCAATATTCTTGCTTCATACCTTGTGGCATAGTTCCAGACACATCAATCCAGAGGTCTCTTCCACCAACAGGTCTTCCATTTTGAGTTTCCACAACTCAAAATTTCTGCCATTGAACTTTTCAATTTTTACTCTACCTGATGTGCTTGCCATCTCAAACTGTAAACAAGACAGTCAATTTTTTTTTCTCTTCTGCAATACTCCCACTAAACAAGATTAGCACAAAAAACCATCCCTACTCACAAGGATAACACAACTAGCCAAGCTCTAATACCACTTGAAAGGAAAGCAGCGGTGCGGAAACGCCTTCCTATTGCAAAATCCTCAGGAAAGAAGTGCAAAAAAAATACTTCATTTAACAAGTTACAGTCATTTGAGATACACATTCACATAATAAAAGAACAGAAAAATTATCACACACAAAGATAACACCAGATTTACGTGGGAAAACCCTTACGGGAGAAAAAAAACCCACACACCAAGTAAAGTCACTTTGTATTACAGTAAATAGATTACATACAGAGTTACAAACTTCACTCTCAGATGTTATCTCATAGCAGCAATACAATCCCCTGGTCAACCTCACACGCCGATTACAATTCTCATCCCTCACACACTGTTACAATGCTCGTAAAATCATACATTATAGAGTCACTCAACCACCATTAGGTTTCCATTAATTTCACTATCTTCACTGACAAGCTTCCTTCATCTTGGGCCACACACACCGCCATCCAACACGCATCAAGCCTCCTAGCAATTAATTCAATTTTAAAGAATATTACCATATTTGTTCTCTGTCAAACCCTGAGTTAGATCATGCATTGAATGCAAATATATTGCTATCAAGAAATACAGCTTTTGGTCCAATGATTTTTGATTCACAACAACGATGTAGAATCAACGAATGAATTTGTGCCACGTGTCGGCACATCACTTGTCCACCACTTTTGACTATCGTACCATTCGGGTTCACCAAATCAATCATCACTTTCCAACTGTCAACTCTCCTTCATATACCACTTGTCATGGTGAGAGGTCCACCAAGACACATGTACACCACTTGTGCAATTACAAAGAATCAAGATGGGAATCAACAATATTTGCAACAAGTCTCCCAAAAAAGACTTAAATATTTAACTCCCAACACTTCAAGTGGTCCTCACATTTCACGCGGCATCCATATCACTTCTGTATGGATGATGTCACCATCCACGCAGATTGGTCCCACCATCCATCGGTTATGTTGCCGAAAAACCAAACTTCACAACCTCAATATCGGAGGTTATGAAGTTCTCAAAACCTGCAACATGTCGATAAATAGGTCACCAAGTCAGGAGAAAATTGAACTTTAGAACCTTCATCAGACGTTAGGAAAATTCTAAAACCCCACGACATGCTGATAACAAAGGAAACCTCAGTGATGCCAAGTTAGGAACTTTTGGAACTTCGTGACTTAGGTTTCAAGGTTCTGGATTTTGGCGATAGTCTGACAATGAAGGCCAACAAAGGAAAAAAAATGCCAAGTCTTTAACAGAGGTATGAGCCAGAAATTTGAGGCATATTTTTCCAACAATTCCAAGGAATATCAATGAGGAAATTCCTGGGGAACTAGAGAAATAAATATCCCAAGAGGAAGTTAGAAAATCCATACTCTCTCTCAAGGATGACAAGTCTCTAGGAGCAGATGGCCTTCCTGCAAAATTTTACAAAACCTTCCTAGACTGGGTGTGTGAGGATCTATTCCTTATTTACAAGGAATCCTTTGAAAGAGGTACACTTGGTAGAAAGATCAATAAAGGAATAATCAAACTAATACCAAAGGAGGGGGATAAAATTCTAGTCAAAAATTGGAGACCCATTACTCTACTCAATGTATCATATAAGATCTTTAGCTAAGATACTAGCAAATAGGGTGGCACTTATCCTTTCCTCTATCATAAACTCCACATAGATAGGGTTCATTAAGGGGAGATGCATATAGGATAACTTGATCACTAGCTAGGAAGCAAGGAACTGGGCAAAGAAAACAAGGCAAGAAGCAACAATGCTTTTACTACACTTTGAAAAGGCATATGATAGAATTGAGTGGGATTTTGTGCTTATGGTTTTGAAGGCCTTTGGGTTCCCCGGGACCTTTTTTCGTATGGTCAAAACCCTCTTTCGAGATGCAACTACCCAAGTAGAAGTCAATGGGGTTCTTACTTAATAAATCTCCCTTGAAAGATCCATAAGACAAGGATGTCCACTTACACTGACATTATTTGTAATAGCATCAGATGCATTGCATTATGTTTTAAGGGAGAGCTCATTAGTTCCAAGGGTGAGGGGAATCACCTTGCCAAATGATAATGAACTCCTAAATCTGAAATTTGTTGATGACACCTCAATTTTGTTGACCCTAGAAGAGGATAATCTTGCAAACCTAATGGGTAAAATAGAGATTTTCTGCTTAGCCTCTAGCGCTAAAGTTTCCCCCTCAAAATCTTGCCTTTTGGGATGGAAAGAAGAACCTCCAGACTGGGTCAATAATTTTGGAATTCAATGGTGTGGTCCTCAGAAGTTGGTAAGATATTGGGTATCCCCTTTGTTGTGGAGCCCAAGATAAAGGAGATGTGGCTTTGAATAAGGGAAAAAATAAAAAATAAAATCATTAAGTGGAACAGACAATTTTTATCCTTGGTTAGCAGGATCCAGGTCTGTCAAAAGATACTCTCATCCTACAACATATATTTTTCTTTTGTTTGGTTCTTCAATTCATATCAGATCAATGATATCCAGAAAAGGATAAGAGCCTTCCTATTGTCAAATGGTAAAGGAAAAAGAAAGAGGCACTTGATGAAATGGGAATGGTGCACTAGATTGAAAAAATCAAGGGAGGTCTAGGGTTGAAGGACTTAAGGTTGCAAGGTATTTCTTTGGCTGCAAAGTGGGTGATTGGGGCATTGGAAGGAGGGGGGCCTTGGAAGGTGTTAGTAAAAAAAACATATCCTTAGGGTTGTCCCTAAACATGCAAACACATGGAAATCTCTACCTCTCAGTGATATTCTTAGCAGCGAATAGACTATGTTACCTGTAGGGTCCAATGTTTTTAGAACCATTTGGAAAGCCTGGGAATTGATGAAAAAGTTCCTAAAAAACTACCACTTCACCAAAGGGGACAATGGGATCATCCAGACTAACAGTTCAATATGGTGGAACTTAAAACACAAAGGGAAACCACTTGCATTAATCCAAGGTTGCTTAATAAGAACCTGGGCCCACAAAGAAATTCAATGCTTCAAGGATATTTTGAAGGATGGTAAACTGAAAGATTGGAATGATTTGAGTTCCGAATTTAATATTCCCCTCACCAATTGGAGGACCTACATAGTCCTTAGGGAAGACTTCAATCAAATAAAGTTTCTAGTGGAAACTAAAAATGACACTGCTCAATGTAAGGAGTTTCAATGGAAAAATGGTAATAACATAATGAAAACCAAAGCTAAAGAAATGTACTCCATGCTAACAGAACAAACCAATATGACAGATTATCTAAATCAAACTTGAAATCTTAACTAGAACAAAAACCAATGACAAAAGGTTTTTCAGAATAACTAGTGTAAACAGTTAGAGGCTAAAAAAGCCCGCTTTAGGTGGTTTCTAATTAACTGACATTTAAGAGAAAATATGATGATGTTGATATATGTATCCTCTATAGAATACCTGAGAAAATTAATCATATTTTATTTGATTGTATTTTTGTTAAAGGAATATGGAAGTTGTTTTGTAATGAACAAAATATTTGGGGGAATAATGAGCAACCCCTTCCTAAAAAGATTTTATTCAATCACGATGTAAAAATGGGGAAAACTACTGCCCTATTTTGGCTTTTCCTCTCATTTGACATTGTTTGGGCCATCTAGAAAGAAAGGAATGAAGGCAAGTTTCAAGGAAGGAAGAGGATGCTAACTAAGTCTTATAGAGGACTCATTTTATATAATGTTGTCATGCAAGTGTACATCACGGTGGAACTTTCAAAAGAAAAATTCTGGAAGTACCTGGAGAATAGAGAGATCATAATTGATATCCTTGAAGCAAGATATGGTAACATGTGGCCTGAGGGGAACCCTGGTGTGGAGGTCTTCTTGAGGGCTCTACAAGAATTTCAGAAGGACCTAGCAGAGGGATAGGGCATCAAAGTTGACAAGGCTTAGAACAAGGAAGGATAGGCAGTAAGACCCTTTGTAGAAGAACTGGCAGTAGTAGAGACACTAATAACACTTCAAAGGATGGTAACAAGGTAGAATAAAACCATTCAAAGAGCAACATGCATGACTTGGATATATATCCTTTTTTATTTATGGTAGATGTTTTATATAGGATAATGGTATATAATTGTATAAGATGTTGATGATACTTTGATGTAATTGATGATACTTTGATATAGGTTTCACTTTTGGGATCCACCTTTTGATCTCATGTAATAGGGGATATCTGTGGACATTTTGTAAGGGGGGGTAGGCTAGGACTGATCCTCGGATGAACATCTTGCTTATGTGATTTGTATATGTTGTATGGATAACTGTTGATATTTTGTAAAGGGGGGTAGGCTAGGAATGATCCTCAGATGAGCATCTTCCCTTTGTGATCTGTATATGTCGCTTCTATTATACTTATACAGAAATATTGGATAAAAACAAATTACTTACTCTATATTTTAAGTACATAATTATTTCAATAAAAATATAATTATTTATTTTAATTTTTCTTATTTTATTTTTAAAATAAATATTAAATTTTAATATCTATTTAAACTACAAAAAATACACATGAACATATATATAAGTATTTTATATAAATAAACAAGATATATAACTATTTTTTTTCACTTAAGAGTCCTTTTGTTTTGCTTTAGAATTATTTTATTTATGACAAATTTTAAAAAATTGAGTAGCTTTACTTTATTTTTACTATAAATCTATTTTATTTATTTTAGAATGTCATTTGTATAATTAAAAAGTAAATGTTTGCTTTAAATTATTTTTCTTTAACATTTTCCTTTCACCTCCAGGACATCAATGCTTCTCATTCTTATTGTCAATGTAGTTTACACCTCTCAATTTAATTAAACAAACTCACAATTTAAGATTTTCAATTAATAATTGAAACAAGTTTTAAATTAAATATTTAAGTAAATATAAAAATTGAGTAAAATAAATGTGTGGATATTGGGCTTCAATTTGATACAAATATCTATCTAAATGCCAAGAATTTCTTTGAGGTTATGAAGTTTACCAATCTATTGCTAATGTGTGAATTTGATTGCACATTGTTAGAGATCACTTTTGCAAGTGTGGACATGATATTTGTGCATGTGGACATGAATGAGGTGTAGAGATTTGAACCTAAAAGTCATGAATATGATCTAAGACAATTTTGAAAACCAAAAAGTGTTCAACTTATTTTTATTATTTGAATTTTATAAGGATAGGTGGTGTTTATAAACACCTTTGGAGATATTGTCGAATCATAATGATCAAGTTCTCTTCAATTAGAACCCTAATGGACTACCTTTATAACTCTAAAAAAAGATTCAAAGACAATCAACAAGCATGTAGTGGTCCTATGATGATGTCCCATGCAAACAAATACATAATAATTTTTTCATTAAAATACTTAATCTAGATTTCTTCTTAGATTTCGACATGATTTTAAATGAGTGAACAAGTGTCTTTAAATACAATAGCTAAGAGCATATAAATCAATAAAACATGTACTAAGTTAGCTCATAATGGTTAGTAGGAATGATGGCAAGGTGTAAACTTGATTTTTAGATTTTAAAAAAGTTATAGTTTATATTTGCAAATGTAGAAGTGACTTGGGTGAAGTCCACACCTATGGATTTGACTCAAGATGATGAATAATGAGTCTAGAGATCAAGAATAAGTCTCTAGGGATTAGTGGTAAAAGGGTATAAGGTTGTGTGATGCCATGAGATGAATTGGTGGAAGAATATACCACTTATAAGCTAGCTATTACATTTAGGATACTCTAATCGAAGTAGACCCACGATAAAAAGGGTTAAGGCTGTGTCATGTCATAAGTTGAATTCATGAAAGAATATATCACTTATAAGCTAGCTATTGTATTTAGAACACTTGAATCAAAGTAGAACCAAAATATAAGGGAAAAGGGCATGGGTATGCATTTTTCACCATTTATATTTTACCTCTACTTTGATGTCTATGAAAAACAATAAGCAGATGCATGTCAAAGTAAAATAGGCTAAGTGGACATGTAAAATATATTTTCACACTCTAAGGTAAACATAACATATCATTCTTTAATTCTACTTCCATTGAATGCTCTATAGAAATCTACATAACATAAAAGCATGCAATAAATAGCATATATTAATCAAATAAAACTAAGTATAACCACAACTTTCTACAAGAAAATATCTTCAAAAGTAGTAAAAAATGATAAGGATGCTTGATATTTTTCCTATAATAGAAAGTGATAAAAGTTGATCCAACTTTGTAGAAAGAAATCCAACCAAGCAAGTAAGATCCCAAAGGACTTCAAGGTCATGTAGAAGAAAGATTTTTTACTTGATAGATAGTTTGATAAATGCTTCCCAGGGTGATAATGATAGTGTTATTGTCACTCCACAAAACAAATCATAAATTATTTTTCTAGTGACATATATTGCTCCCTCCAATTGGTTGCAGATAAAGGATGCAAGGGTTAGGAACACTATATAAAATTATGTAGGCATGATAAAGCATGTAATATAATAAAATAACCTCATATGATAAGCATGTAAGAACAAAATTAGGAGATTCATCAAGGCATGCATAACAAAGTTACCTCCATTGTAGGAAAATGACACGGTGATGATTTCTATAAAGGCTACATAAGGATCTAAGTATGATAAGGACCACAAAAATGAACATGATAAGAATTATAAAATGGAATCAAAATATGATAAGTATCAAAAAAATAATATTTAAGAATGATAAGGATGATGAACATGGAATGATAGGAAATAAATACAATAAGGACCATTATTATATCATAAGATGTAAATATGATATAGATAATAGAATATGCAAGAAATTTGAGCATAAAACATGAGCATTATAATTTTAATACCTCAAGCCACACACCTAGAATAAAATTTGGTTGAACAATTGTTTTTGAAACAATAACCTCAACCACTATGATATGACAACAACATTTCACACTTGTGTAATAACAATACACAAGTGTCAGGTCAAATTCAATGACACAAGGGAACTAACACCATAATATAAAACTATTACAAAAATCAAGGTGGCACTAGTGGAATACTTACCAATCATGGGACAAAGCTACCCTGATGAACCTATGAGAGGAGAAATGACACCCAAATGATGACTAGGTACCACCCATGACTATGTTATCTCACAACACAACACAAGGGGAGGTTGAGGAAATCATCAAACTCAAATCCATGCCAAGACACTTTTACAACTCAAGTGACAATACAAAAACCAACATAGACAATGGAATTTCTTGGAGATAACACAACTCGACTAGACAACTCAATCCATTGATTTTCAAAACAAGGAGTAGGACGAAGGTCATAGCTACCTCTAACCAACTCAATAAACCACTTAAATTAAAACCAACATAAGGGTAAAAATTCACAAGAGGTTTCCTTACTAGGAGGTACAAACCCTCCACCAACTATAATGGCAACAAGTTGCTTCCAAATAATGACACTTCTAAATGAAAAGATATGCCATAACTCCCTAATTTTGAAACTTGTTTCTACAAAGACAACATGAGAAGAATCACTAGGCCAAGGGGAATAAATTTCATATACAAATAACGAAAACAAGGCATTAGAGGATATAGCGTCTAGATGGGACACTAGCACGAGTGCACATGTGTCTAGGCTTGGCACCAAAGTACTAGTCTAGTGTTGAAGTCTTGTTTTGGTGTCAACATACCAAATAAGTGTTGTAGTCCTAATTCTATTACTAGTGTCTTGACTATTGAGCCCTCTACGCTCAACCCTCAATTCACAACCCTCTACCCTATACATTGGACCTTCAACCCTAATCCCCCAGCCCTATATCCTCAACCACAATCCCTCAACCCTTAAACCCTTAAACCCTTAATCCCTTAAAACCTCAACCATCTACCATGTACATTAAATCCTCAACCCTAATACCTCATCCTTATACCTTAAACCCTTAATACATTAATCTCTCAACCCTTAAACCCTTAATCCCTCAACTCTCTACCTTATACATTAAACCCTCAACCCTCAATTCTCAACCATCTACCCTATACATTGGACCCTCAACCCCTAAACCCTAAACCATAAACCCTTAAACCCTCTACCCTATAAATTAGGCACTCAACCCTAATCCCCCAACCCTATACATTAAATCCTCAACCCTCAACCCTCACCCCTCACCCCTCTACCCTATACATTAAAACCTTAATCCTAATACATCAACCCTATACCTTAAACCCTAATCTCTTAACCCTCAACCCTTAAACCCTAAACCCTTAAACCCTCAACACTTAAACCCTAATCCCTTAACCCTCATCCCTAAACCCTATCCCTAAAGCCTCAACCCTCAACCCTTAAACCTTAAAACCTAAACCCTATCCCTAAACCCTCAACCCTCGATGCTATACCTTAAACCCTAATCCCTCAACCTTTAAACCCTAATCCCTCAACCCTTAAACCCTAAACACTCAAGCCCTAATCCCTCAACCCTTCAACCCTCAACCATAAATCCTTAAACCCTCAACCCTTAAACCCTTATCCCTTAAACCATCAACTCTAAACCCTCAACCCTCCACCCTAATGCCTAAACCCTCAACCCTTAAACCATTAAACCCTAAACCCTACAACCTTAAACCACAACCCTCAACCCTATACTTAAGCCCTAATCCATCAACCCAATATATTAAACCCTAATGGACCTATACCCTATACACTTAACCTTGGACACTCAACCCTGAACATTATCCCTCAACCCTCAAACCTCTACCGTATACCCTATACCCTCAACCCTATACTTATGCCCTAAACCCTCAGCCCTCATCCATATGCCTTATACCATCAACCTTAAACCATGAACCCTATATCTTAGACACTCATCCTTAAACATTATCCCTCAACTATAAACTATCAAATCTCAACCCTATACCCTCAACCATATACTTGAGCCATAATCCCTCAATCCTCAACCCTATACCTTAAACCCTGAACCCTACACCCACAAACCCTCATCCCTATACCCTGTAACCTCACCCTTATACCCTAAACCCTGAATATTGTCCCTCAACCCTATACTTGAAACCTAAACCATATGTACTCTCAACCCAAGTCACCCTATGCCTTATACCCTCAATCCATATCGTAAATCCTAAACCCAATATCCTAGAACCTAATCCTTATACCTTACACACTTAATCTTATACACTCAACAAGAATATTATCCCTCAATTGTAACCCTCAACCCTCTACCCTATACGCTCAACCTATTACTTAATCCCCAATCCCTTGACCCTCAATCCTATACCTTAAACCCTAAACCTAGAAACCTCAACCCTCATCCCTATAACCTATAACCTATACCCTCACCCTTATATACCCTAAACCCAAAACCCTTACATACATGCATACAACCATACAACCATACATAGAAGCATACATACATACATATAAGCATACATACATGCATACATACATACATATAGGAATATAGGCATACATACATACAAGCATGCATACATACATACATACATACATACATACATACATACATATATACATACATACATACATACATACAAGCATGCATACATACATACAAGCATGCACACATAGAGGTATACATACATACATTCATACATACATACACAAATACATACATACATACATACATACATACATACATACATACATGCATGCATACATACATACATACAATCATACATACACACATACACACATACATACACACATACATACTTGCATGTACATACATACATAAAGACATACATACAAACATGCATACATCAAACATACTTAACAAACTTACAAAAAAACAATTCCAAGCGAGACATAACACGAGCATGTTATAACGCGCTCATGTTATGTCAAGCTTGAGAAACATGCAACAATATTTTGCAAAAAAGGAGAAAAATACAAAACACTCCTTTTTTGCAAAAAATTGTTGCATGTTTCTCAAGCTTGACATAATGCGAGCAAGTTATAATGCCCTCACCTAATATCTTGCTTTGGGAGTCCCTAAGCCTTAAGCTTGGGATTTGCTTTGGATTACCAACCCAAAGGCTTGGAGTGCCTTCCCAATGTCCAAAGATGTTTTTTTGCATATTCTACAAGATTTCACATAATCTTGTTCATGCTAACCGTCAATTTTGCATGTGTTTCAAGGTCAAGTAAATCAAACACTTGGGTAATGTTAGGCTCTCTCTCAGCTATTTAAAAATGTAATTTTTTTCATAGTTTGGTAATATTAAGGCTTTCATCTTTAATTTTTTTGTTTGTGTGTCCATTTTTTGTCAAAACCCAGTGTTTGGTATTTTTTGCTTTATTTTTAACCATTCATTGAAATTTTAAATAAATTACACTTTAATAAACTAGACTCCATTCTACACATATTAAAAAAAAATTGATTAGTTTTCAAAATTTATAGGGGTAGCATAGCCAAAAAAATTATTTTTTAGGAAGTGTCCTCTTTGAAAATTAGTAAAAAATCAAATATTCATTAAAAAATTATCAGAAAAATCAAGCATAAACTACATGTTGTTAGCTAATTTCTCACTGAAGCAATTTTAAAAATAATAAAAAGAGTTAACCTTTTGAGGGAGTCACAAAAGACTCTATGTTATGTTTTTTCTGACAAAAACAACACCAATTTATGTGGCTCCCTTTTTTGAACCCCTTAATATCTACCATTTTATAAAAGAATTGGTAGTTTAGAAAATAGACTCAGAGCACTACAAACATTGTTTTTGTTGCATCTTAAAATTTTGAGTATAACTATCCTCAATTTCTCATCCAGAGTCAATATTTCCTGATTTAAAAAAAAGTGGCCACTTAAGACCCCTTTTTGACCCCCCATCTTTTTGCACTTACCCCAGCTAAATATGCTTAGAATCTAAATTGTAGAACTGGATAGATAAAGATCATATTTTAATTTTTCTTCAAACTCACATTAAATAATTATTTATTTATAAAAAATCATCTAACTAGACATCACATATGCTCATGTGTCAAAAATCAATAGTCTATACAAACTAATATTTTAGTTTACATATAATTTATCTTCCTAGTACATCATTCTAGTAAAAAAAATCATAAATATATCCAAAAAAAATGCTACAAAAGAATCCTTCTTATCCAACTATATATAACTCTATGTTAGAGATCCCATCCTATAGTCAACATTTATTTCTTTTTACCATTAAAAAATGGGTTACTTGTAACTACTACTATTATTAGAAAAATAACTTCTCTAAATTCTCAACCATATGAGAAAATATGGTAAGAGTGGTTCATATAGTCTTAGATTCAATAGTGCATCATCCACCCAATATTTAAAAATTCTAAATCTCCTAGTTTAGAGTGATGTGGTGGGTTTGTTGGTACTTAAAAGAAAGTTAAATTTCATGTTTAAATAATTTTAGGAATCTACTATTGAAATACACAAGACAAATGAGAGGGGT
Organism: Sequoiadendron giganteum; assembly: GCA_007115665.2. NCBI lineage: Eukaryota > Viridiplantae > Streptophyta > Pinopsida > Cupressales > Cupressaceae > Sequoiadendron > Sequoiadendron giganteum. The sequence continues at coordinate 263,119,694 of CM021103.1, forward strand.
GTGAATCAGTTGTAACAAATCTCTTTACCACTAACCTTAATCAATTCCACTTTAACCCAATCTTTTATTAAGTGTTAAACATGAAATGAAAATAACAGAAAGCAAACACCAGAGACACTAGATTTACATGGAAAACCCAATGAGGGAAAAACCACAGTGAGGATTAGCTCACAATATAGTACTAATGCAATACCAAATACACAGGCTCACTGCCCGGATACAAAGGCTCACTGCCTACAATATGACTCACTATCTGGAAGGAGGCTCACTACCTACAGAAATACAAAAGATAAATAAAGATCCACCACAAAGGTTCCACACATTCACAACTTGATCAAAAGATAGTAGACACCGTCAGCTCACTGCTTTCATGAATCTAACACATTAAAGTACCGTTGCCTCAATTCACTCTAATATACTCTACTTTTTGCACTTGTTCGCACACTATACTTCCTTGTTCAAACCCACACTTTAATTCGCAAGATCTTGACTTGCCTTTATACCATATTCAACCCTAAAAGCATTCTCCAAGGTCGGCTAAACAACATTCAATTTACAAATTCAAAATGAGGTCGGCTACTCAACATTCCTACAATGGATAAGAATGAGAGAGGACCAATTACAAATTTAATTCCAACCCAAACAACATCTTGGATCAATCACATGCTTCCTTAATTCAATGCAAATATTTATGTAATGTGTATACACCAGGTCGACCAAACCTAATGAAAACACCAATAATATTTGAAGTACGCGCATCTCCAACAAGATGATCACATGTGGATCACTCAACACGCTTCACCAAACATTTTACCATCTCTAAGAACATTTCAAGTTCATCCGCAACAACTACAATGAACTTCATTCACAAAATACTCTTCACCAGTCCAACCAGACCAACCAACAACACACAAGAGCTTTGGAGCAGGTCTTCTGGAGTTCCAAATACCAAGAAAGTTTGTCATAACATAGAAACCAACAAAATAAATCATCTCCCAGATAAGCAAGATCTAAAACCAAATTCCAGAAGATGGCAGAGCCAAAACATTTCTCCCAATCCACAAATAGATAGTTCTGCAAAACCAGTTTACATACCGGTGAACATATCTTTCATTATCCATCGATCCAGAAGGTAAAACTTAGGATATAATCTCTATTTAATTTCATTAACAATACTAAAGATCCACATAGGCATAGGATCAACACATAAGAAATGTAGAGAACAATACTGGAGCACACTTAGAACACACACCCAACATTGCCTTCAGCTACAATTGCAAAAATATAGCTCCATGTACTCTAAGCACTTCTACAGTATCTCAACTATACAAGTACCATCTAGAAACAAACTGAACTGTGTTGACATCAATGACAATATTAATGACAACAACAGAAGACACATCCATACTTGCAACAATCTCCCCCTTTGGCATTGATTGCAACACATGATGTGAAAAACCATCAATGATACAATCACCTGCTTTTTCTTTCCTTCAGAAGCAACAAACTGCTCAAGTATAAATTTTTCACATGCGTTTCTCTCCCCTTTTGACATCAATGGCAAAGGAAATTTTGCTTGAAAACTCTTGCCATATAAAGCTATGAATACTCCCCCTTAGGAGTACATCACATACTGCAACAAAGCATCTCTCTACCCTCCCTAAGGAGTAGACCACAACCATCAGTCTAGATCAAAAGAATTTTTGAAACCACTGAACTGATGCACCTCCATGTGCACTTAGTTCAAGGAAGGAGCTCGACAGTAACCCCTAACTTCCTCCTGAGATAATCAAAAGTATCCTTTAGAAGGGCCTTAGTGAATATGTCCATAATTTGTTCCTTGGAACAGGTACATATTCAAGTCTAACCTCATTCTGGAACACCTTCTCCCTCAAGAAGTCATACCTGATAGATATGTTCTTTGTCCTAGAATGCATCACCGGATTCTTTGAAATTTTTATAGCACTTGTATTGTCACAAAGAATAGAAATAGGCCCATCACAAATCACACCTATTAGACCTTAAACATTTTATTCTCAGGTTCACCTCATTTTCTACTCTTGCCTTGAATACCTTGAATCTATCAAGAGCCCGAGCTTTCTCTCTAATAAAAGTCACCCATGTCATCCTAGAGTAATCATCAACCAAGAGCATAAAGTACCTATCTCTATTAAGGCTTCCTATTCTTGTCAGACCACAGAGGTCTGTATCAACTAGTTCCGACATTCTAGTAGATGTATGTTCTTTTCCTTTAAAACTCCTTCTTGTTTGTTTTCCCAGCTGACATCTTGTACAAATTGAATTTTAATGCCTTGTGATTCTAGGAAAATCTCTGACAACATCCTTAGAACTAATCCTGATTAGATTGTCAAAATTTACATGTCCCATCCTTTGGTGCCATAGCTAGCTTTCATTAATTTTTGAAACAAAACACTAACCATCACTACTCTTAAGTTGATAGATGTTTCCATGAGTTCTTCTTCCAGCTACTACAATAGTTTCAGATCCTTTTTTGATCTCACAAGTGTTATCCTAAAACACAAGCTTAAAGCCTTTTCTACACATATGTCCAACAGTTAAGAGATTATGCCTTAAACCCTTAACATAATAGACATCGTTAGTACTATGTTTTCCATCAAAACTAATTGTTCCTTTACCAACAATCTTAGCACCAGAGTCATCTCCAAACATAACTATTCTTCCATCATACTTTTCAAGTTTAGTGAACTTACTCTTATCTCCAGTCATGTGGTTTGAACACCTACTATTAATCACCCAAAAGTCTTCATCCTGTCTAGCATGAAAAGTAGTCACCAGAGTACCTTCCATCTCATCTTTCTTACTCTCCAGACTAGATTCCTTTGCACATCTTCCATGATTAGTAGATACAACTTTATTTTCTAGGGCTAGAAATAAACATTCATCTTTATCCTCCTCAAAATTAGATTCATCATCATAAATTCCTGCATCTTCTTTGACATAATATAATTTCTTGAACTTCCTATCCTTCTTGTCTCTGTAATTATTATTATTATCCTTGTTATTCTTATGTGTAGCTCTATTAGGAAATCTTGATGCATAATGACCAATATTTCCACAACTGAAACAATTAAAGGGCAACATACCTTTGTATTTACCAATACCTTTCTTCAACTTCCTTGTGAAGTTTTCTTTCAACTCTTTTGAATCATCATCTGAGTCATCTCCTATCTTCATTTATTTAAAGGTTGTTTTAGTTTTCTCCTTATTCCTTGGAAATTTTCTCATCTCAAATGCAATCAAGACACCAAATAGGTACTCCTTAGTAAATACCTTCGGATCATATGATTCTTCAATAGCATAGACTTTTTCATTGTAATTCTCTGGTAGGTTCATCAAGATCTTCTCAATTATACCTTCGGCTGACATGGTACCACCTTGATTCTTAATCTCATTGGCTATAAGTTCAACTCTCTGATAATAGCTTGCAATATCTTCACCTTCTTCCATTCTTAAGTTCTCAAATTTTCGCTTAGCAATTAGCTTCCTTGACAGCTTTACTCTATCATTCCCTTCATAAATGTCTTTCAATTTCTCTCATACTTCATAAGCAGTGCCTAAAGAAATAACTTTTGTCCTTTCAGTTCTAGATGGAGAACTGAAGATAGCATACCTTGCATTTTCATTCTCCTCATAAGTTGCAATCTCATCTATAGAGGAAGGACCAACAACAGGTGCAACATACTTTGTCTCCACAACTTTCCAAGTCTTGAAACCAAGAGAAACCATATAACATCTCATCTGTTCTTTCCAATCACTATAATCAACCCCATCAAAAATAGGGATTTGCAACTTGTGCGCCATCTGATCTACCTCAAGCGGTTAAGATTTTCACCTAGGAACCAAAGCTCTAATACCAATTGTTGAAATGCACAAGACAACTAAGAGGGGGGGTGAATTAGTTGTAAAAAATATCTTTACCACTAACCTTAATCAATTCAACTTTAACCAAATATGTTATTAAGTGTAAAACATGAAATGCAAATAACAAATAGAGAAAACACCAAAGACACCATATTTACGTGGAAAACCCAATGAGGGAAAAACCATGGTGAGGATTAGCTCACAATATAGTAATAATGCAATACCAAATACATAGGCTCACTACCCAGATATATAGGCTCACTGTCTACAATAAGACTCACTGTCCAGAAGGAGGCTCACTGCCTACATAAATACAAAAGATAAATAAAGATCCACCACAAACGTTCCACACATTTGCAACTTGATCAGAAGATAGTAGACACCATCAGCTCACTACTTTCATGAATCTAACACAATCAAGTACTGCTACCTCAATTCGCTCTAATATACTCTTATTTTCACACTTGTTCATACACTACACTTCCTTGTTCAAACCCACACTTTAATTTGCAAGATCTTGACTTGCCTTTATACCATCTTCAACCCTAGAAGCATTCTCCAAGGTCAGCTAAACAACATTCAATTTACAAATTCAAAATGAGGTCGGCTACTCAACATTCCCGCAGTGGATAAGAATGAGACAGGACCAATTACACATTTAATTCAGACCCAAACAACATCTTGGATCAATCACATGTTTCCTTAATTCGATGCAAATATTTATGTAACGTGTAGACACTAGGTCAGCCAAACCTAATGAAAACACCAATAATCTTTGAAGTACGCACATCTCCAGCAAGATGATCACATGTGGATCACTCAACATGCTTCACCAAACATTTTACCATCTCTAAGACAACTTCAGGTTCATCCACAACAACTACAAAGAACTTCATTCACACAATACTCTTCACCAATCCAACCAGACCAACCAACAACACACAAGAGCTCTGGAGCAGGTCTTCTAGAGTGCCAAATACCAAGAACTTTTGTCAAAACATAGAAACCAACAAAATAAACCATCTCCCAGATTTGCAAGATCTGAAACCAAATTCCAGAAGATTGCGGAGCCAAAACATTTCTCCTAGTCCACAAACAGATAGTTCTACAAAACTAGTTCACATACCAATGAACATATCTTTCATTCTCCATCAATCTAGAAGCTAAAACTTGGGATATAATCTCCATTAAAGCTCATTAATAATACTGTATATCCACACAGGCATAGGATCAACACATAAGAAATGCAAAGCACAATACTGGAGCACACTTAGAACACACACCCAACACTGCCTTCAACTACAACTGCAAAAATATAGCTCCATGTACTCTAAGCACTTCTATAGTATCTCAACTATACAAGTACCATCTACAAACAAAATGAATTGTGTTGACATCAATGACAATATTAATGACAACATCACCAAACACATCCATACTTGCAACATCTACTAGGCCTTTTCATTTAAAATACATATTTAATATTACTTTGACCTTGTAGTAGCAATCAATTTAGAATCTAACAACTTTTTAATATAATTTTTTTTCTTCTTTGGTAGGTTCTTGGTAGATGTGTTGTATTATTTATCATGTTCATCATAATTTATCTCAATATAGTGTAAATTTTTTTTACCACATTAAAATTGGATTGATGTCCAAATCCTCAAAAAGATCAAAATAATATTTTTTATTTATCCTCGTAAAAATCCGTCAAGACAAAATTTTATTGGGATTTATCTTTTTGTAAGTAACTTGAAAATACACTTCCTTACAAAAATGTGCCATGGCCATTTTCCCTTCCCAAAATACCTTTGCCCTCCTATTTAAATACAAAAAAAATCATATATTATTCATTCATTTTATAAAAAATATTATAAATATGTTGTATCTCATGAACACTCTATATCAAATTTATAACATCTTATATAAAATATTATTTAAAATATTATTTAAAATGTGGATTTACCTCTAGACCTATCATTGTTGGAATTTTAAGAAAATTTTATTTGGGATAAAACTAAACCCAGTTACTTGTGATTGAAACAACTAAGAATATCAGTAAGTTTGCCAAGAATCTTAGTATGCTTCCCAAGATTCTATATATCACCTCTTTTAACCATCAAATTTGGGGCGGTATTCTAAACTATATTGCAACCTTATATCCAATTTCTTATATAAAAATGTGTAGGTGCCTTAATATATTTATTAGAATATAAAAATATTGCAAATATGAAAAATAGTAAAAAAAAACATATAGAAAAGAAAGAAAGCATGGTACTATGTTTTAAGAGATAATTAAGTGAATTGGTTTTTTTAACCACTATGCGCACCCTGTCAAAATAGGTATATATTAACTTGATTTGAAATGGTATTAAATATGCCTTAGAAACATAAAATGGTAGATTATTTCTTTTAAGGAAAAAAGGGTTTATCAAATAGGGACATTTTTGTAGTAAGAGAACGAAGGTAAAACTTAGATATTAGAAGTATCTGCATAAGTTATGATAACACAATGTTCTATAACTGATGTTTGTTGAGAGCAAAATTATATTTAAAACAACTATACATCGCTTGTCACTTCATATTTCCCTAAATATAAAAATATATGCCTACAAAAGCCACACACACCTAAAGATATGGCAACATTTGTAAAATAGAAAGTTAAAATAATAAGAATAAGAATAATATATCATTAAAGGACAAATATGGTTTGCCTATGTGCATGGCGAGGATATATCAGAGGAAGCTCTTGTGAATGTGGAGAACCCTAACAACTCGAGAATTAGCAGGCCACCAAGTGGAGAAAGAAACCATGAAATAAAAGCACATATCTATAGCTGATATTTTGTATGTGCGTCTAATAGAAGGAAAAGAAAGGAATCAAGGAAGGCAGACGAGGCTGAAGGGTGAGACCTGCCCTACTTCATTTTTTCTCTCAACAAGGGTGTTGCTTCAATGAGACCCATGTTTGTGCTTTTAACTCCCAACCAATATTTTTGTTAAAAGGCTATGAAATTCTTGTCTAAAGCCCAAGAATTCGGTAGCTCTAAAACCCCGATATATTTAGATCTATTTTTCATTTATTGTGAATGGATTGAAGCCATTGTAGGGAGATTGGTTTAGGTTTGTTGTATTTAAAAAAAAAATCTTCTTTGGTAGGGTTTCGTAATATTTTTCTTGAACCATCACGAAAAATGCCTCCAAAATTATCAAGAAGCACGTCAGATTAAGTTGGAAGACTTCTTTACCATCTGAACAAATAATTTCTACCTAAAATAATTTATAGAGAAGTAGAAATCTTAAGTAGTAAAGGATTTAGAATATGATACAAACATTTGAGAGCTAAAAAAGTGAGTTTCAAAATCCTAATTCTTTGTAAATATTCGAGTAAATCTTAAAGAAAGAAGCTTCAAGTTTTGTAGACAAAGAATTATTTTTTGTTATATACGAAATTTTAATTGATTAATATTTACAATTATCCATTTTAATTTATTTTATTTCGATTTTATTTTAGTAGTGCCTTAAAACTTAAGTGAGCCAAGAGTTGCAGTGATGGTGATCCTGATGGGGGGCACGACAAACCCTATCAACACAACCGCAACTGCACAATCTACATCCTTGCAACACCTTTACTATGTCGAGAAGCTTTTATTCTCAATGCTCACATTCTCGGAATAAGAATACTGTTGTGACCTTTAATACTATGTTGGATACACTGTGGCAGGGTCAGAAGTCTCAATGACAACTCGAATATACAAGAAAAAGATCCCAAACAACATAGTACATACATTTGTAAAGGAATTCAGAGATAAATGAATACCTTGTTGACTGGAAGAGCTAAGCAAGAACGACTAGAACTATCAAGAACTTCGTGAAGGATATAAAATGTTCTCTGATAAACTACTCTTCAACTCGTCATGGATTTAAGGCTGTGCAGCTAGGAGGTTGTAGACTAATAATAAGTGAAATGGGGCATAGCAGTACTTATGTGAGAAGTATTTGCACATTACTTATGTCTTGGTGTGTGTGTTATAAAAGGAAGCATCGATAAAGGGAAATGACGTGACATAAGAAAATCGATTCAGTTAAAGAAAGATAATACGTGGAAGTCATCCAGCCAAGCATAAGCATACACCTTACAATTATTTTATGTCAGTTTACAGTCTAAGTAAACACCCGGACAAAATAAAAGTAAATAAAGAGTCGTCTAAAAGTAGGTAGTTGCTTACATGTCATTGTGGTCTTAAATACATTAATTATAACATGTTTCGAATACGCGGGCATCTTCTAAACTCACTTTATGTGCTTAACTGATATCACTGCATTCTAATTATTTTTCTTCATTTGAATATCAATGCACTCACTTTATTGCAATTATTGGGTGGTTGATAGGTATTTATAAATAATTGTATTGATTAATATTATATATTAAATTTATTTATAGTGTTATATGTTTATTGGTTATTCAATAGTATTTTTATGTATTTTATTAATTTATAATAATCTTATGGTTTAATTACTTAAGAGATTTTGATAAATATATTTAAAAATTTGATTTTTAATGTATCATAATTTTTCAATATTATCAATTATTTACAACAATATCAAGAATGATTCAAGAAAACATAAACTACAAGAATTTTAATTTATCTAATTTTTAAGTAAGCAATGTATCTGCATCTAACACTATAGTTATTTCAAAATAATGCATATACTAATCTTATTTCATACTCAATATAATAGAAGAATTCTCATTTGAAGGTTGTGTCTTTCACACACACACACATATGAAACCTAGGTAGAGGGGTGAGTGTAGGGTTTGTTTTTGTTAGGAGATTTGTCTTGTTTTAAAGACTAGACAAAGTAATGGCAAATAATTTATAACTATAGACATAACACATAAGGTAAACATCACCATGGTATCATATATTGAATCAATCGTATAAAGGAAGGAGATAAATAATAAAGGGGACCCATCCACTTTAACCATAATTTTTCATGCCATCACTATAAGAGTGTTTTCTAGGAACAATCAAGATACCAATCGTTATTTTAAAAGTAGTCAAAACCTTGTTAGATTGTATATATATATATACATATCCTAGAAAATAACACTTTTTATGTGAGGTGGGTCCCCACATTCAAAGCCTCAACCTTACTTAACCTTATTGAGGGTTTGACTTATGATATACTACACTCACTCCTCAAGACTAGATATTAAAAGACCAGTTCTTACCCTTGAGACCACCTTCTTTGTCTTCTATTAGTCCCCACACACATGCAATGTCATAATTACATTCTAGTAGCACAATCAAAGTAATATAAGTTAAGTTCTAGTTTTGTAATATATATAGTGTTGATAAAAAAAGGCTTCATCTAATGGAGGAGAAAGACAATGATCAACCATTAAAGATGAAGCTTATTTATTTAAATAAAAAAACCAATGTTACCCTCATTTCTTCTTTAAGACTTTAGACCATAAAAAAGAAGAGCATAATTACTAAAAAAATCTCTTGTACAAAAGTGAAGTACTATGACACTCTAAGAAAATTAAATGCCCTAACACAAAAACATTCGATAAACCTAATTCAAAACAAAGAGAAAAAGATTAAGTTGCAATGAATTTGGTAACATCCTTTGTACCATTAGACTGCATTCTTTGAAAGCTTCTGAGGAATAAAGAACATCACAATTGTCTAAATCACCTACATATTGAGTTGTTCTTTTTATGGTAAGAAACATTGTTTAGAATCACCTGCATATTGGCCTTGTTCTTGAATATACTATGATTTCATACGAATTGTTAGTTTTCTTCATAGCATGCCTGATGATAGCACTAACAGCCTATAATGAATGCTTTGATAGATAGAAAAATTCAATAATATTACAAAAATGACTACTAACCTTTCCAACAATAATAGAAATGACTGTAAATGAATGTGTGTGTATAGAATAACAAAACCTGAAATAAAAGGTATATCTATCAAAATGTGAAGATTCTTTACATATTTAATCTAAGAAAAACAAGTTGAATAAAAATACATGAATGAGCCACATTTACAGATGTGGGTTTAGATTGAAAAGAAAATAGACACAAAAGAAACATAGAGATTACAAAAAAATGGAGCTCCATAATTTCGTTGCTCATTTTATTGATATTTATAGGCAAAATATATAATCATTAGTCTATGTTCTAGATTATATTATGGCATTTGGTTGAAATGAATTAATGAAGGTTAATTATGAATGTTAGGAGTGGGTAAAGGAGTGGCGGTAAATGGTGGTGAACAACCGAGTTGACCTAGTTTGTGTCAATTATACAAACTAATTAATTATATTAAAAAAATTATATAAATTAATTTGTTCTGGGACCTTTTTATAAAATTATTTTTAAATATTTTTAATTATAATTTAGAAAAGATGGGTCTTAACACAAAGTCTTGTTAGATATCCATTTACAATCACTTATTCACAATTTGTTAGACATTCATTATAGTTCATTTGAATGACAACCATCAAATATTCATGTGACTTCTTATAATCCTAAAAGAGCTCTAAGATAAACAAAATTAATCTTGCATAAAACTTTGGTAAAAGGATTAGCTATCTTACAATATTGAAGATAAATCACTTATTGCTAGATGAGATGTCTATTGTAGTGATGATATACATTTTTTTCTAACATGAAACATTAGAATCTTGGACAACAAAATGACACACTTAGATTGTCAAAATGGAGTAAAGAAGGTAATGCTTGATGTTGTTTGAGTACTCAAAGAATAAAAAATAGCTAAGTTAGCTACCTTATTTGCTATTTTGCATATTTTGCCTCTATAGTTTATAAAACAATAGTAAATTGCTTCTTATCATGCCATGAAATTGAGCTAGAATGAAGAGAGAAAACATAATCTACAACAAAAAAATTATCATCTACACAATCTACCCAATACATGAGTCAAAATATTCTACAACCGTTAGGTAATTATAATGTCCTAATTAAAAATAATTATACAACTTTAACTTTAAAAAAAATTAAACCCTTTTTAAATGTTAAGCATTTGGGACAAATAATATCACCTTTTAGTATTTAATTTAAATCTCATCAAACTTAGATTTAATCACTATTTACATCACATTATTACCATTGCATTATAAACAATAACCCAACAAATAATAAAAGTAGCTCCCAATACTTTCCTTATGACAATAAAATTTGAGTATATTCAAATGGTCAACATTAATAGAAATGAACAATGATAATTTGTCATGTGCACACTCATGGTAGACATCAATCATAATCTCATACAACGTGGCTAATCTACAACCAAATGAAGCTCCAATGTGATCTCTAAGTGAGATCTTCCTCCAACCAAAGGGTTGGCATCCTCTAACTTCAAAATCAAAGGGATTTTGTCCTTTGATCTCAAATAGATATGTGGGCTTTTATACTCAGATCCAAAAACTTAAACACAAGTGGTCAAAATGGTTTCAAATATTGCTTGTGTATAAAAGATCATAGATGAACCTTCTTGAATGCATTTATTCATTTTTATATCCTCCATAGAAACATTCAATATTGATTTGGTCTCATATTGTAACCAATTCATTAAATAAAATCACTGTCATTTTCATCCTTTAATTTCACATGTGCATGTGAATCCATAACTTTAAATTTTAAATAATATTAATAGGCACAAAACCCTAGTTGGAATAACTTATGGTACCAAAATAGACCATCAATGACATTACAAAATTCTTGGAGTCAAATAGAACAAAGTTGAGAATATTAGAGTTTAAGAGTTAGGTACAACACATGTGTGAAGTATGAAAAATACAAAGAAAGAGAACTTAGGGAAGGATGGAAGGTATGATAGGATAAAGAAGTTTGAAATTCCAACATGGACTAAGGAAAGGTTGATCTTAGATAGAAAATTATGCCTAGATGAGGAACTATGATACTCTAATTTGACTAAAAAAACCTTAGAAGACTGAGCATGCCCTCAATCTTAGATACATAAATGGGGATCTTATATAGAAATTGGAGGATATCTAAGAGGAAGAATATGCACAAAAAATGGTACCAAGGAAGATACAAAAAATGGGAAATGGGATTATTTTTTTCATAACATAGATTATTAAAAAAAAAGGGACATGACAAGTTCATCTCGCTCAAAATTGCTTGCCCTCAAGAAATGCAAATTCAAATGTTCCAAAACTCTTAATTTTTATTATGTATAATTGGTGATACATGTGATATTGAGGTGGACCAAAATGATAAAGAAAAGATCTTAAAATGGGAGGTTTATTAAATTGATATGAACAATTTGTAATATGACCACACTACTAAAAAAATTTAGATGCATCTTCCCATAGCCATATCAAGAAAATTTGACATTGATAGAAATAATATAATACACATATTATCGAAGAACCTAATGCTAAGTTAGCTAAGAGAAATATTAGGAACTAAAAAATATTAATATAATAGTTAAAGAAGAACCAAAAGATTCCAAAGGTGAGATTCATATGGCTAAAAAACTATTCACCTTTGGTCTATACCAAGGTTTGCATTGATAAATCTAATAGTCATGTTTGAATCTACATTGAATTTAGAGAACTTAACAAAGCTCCTCCTAAAGATCACTTCTTGGATTACCTAACATGAATATGATTGTGGATTCAACCATTGGGCATAAAACATGATCCTTTATGGATAGATTTTTCCAGGCTATAACAAAATCATGATAAATATCAAATATCAACACAAGAAAAATTCCACCATACCATAGGCTATATTTTTTGATGATTATGTGCCTTTTGGACTAAAAAATATAGGAGTTACTTTAAAAAGGGGCAACTTGTGTATGGAAATGGGGGACAAAAAGAGGTCAAAAGTGTCCATTTATTTTTTGAAATCACCTAAACCTAAACTTAGATGAGTAATTCAAGATATTATATTCAAAATTTGAAGGTATAATCAGAACAAAAATTATATTTCTTTAGCCATTAATTTCAATTTAACAACCATAATCAACCTATGATCATGTGTGAGGGTTCAGATAACCCTCATGATGTTGTCAATGTAGGTGTAGATGCTGGTGCCAATGGGGGGAAGTTGTAGACTAGTGCAAGGAATAAGGGTGTGACAAAAGGTTGTAACATGCCCATTGTTCTACTAAAAAAATCCTATTTTTAACCACAAGTGAATAATTTACGATACCATCACATAGCAATAATATTTTTCCTTTCAAAAAAAAAGATAACATGCACATTTGAAATAAACACTATTCCAAACTTCCATTGCATTACATTTGTAATATCACAATATTTCCAAAGTATTAATTTCATATTGAATAATCTCAAGTTTAACTTTTCATGTTTACAATCTTCCATATAAATGGATACACGAATACATACATAGCTCCTCTGAGCTTACCAAAAATAGAAATACATATGGTCCAGGTAGCCCCCCTTCAAATCTTGGTCGCCAATTGATGAGGAGAAGCATCACTCAAGCACTTTTTTGCCAACCACAGACTTACTGTGATCCCCACACATCTACCTAGTTGGTAAGATGGCCCTACCCTTCAACGAAGAGATTGTTTTGGTAACCTCATAAATTCCTTGTCCTTTCCTGAGCATTGTGAAGTGTCCTACATAACTATAACTTTCCCATACAGTGGCTACAACCTACAGGGTGCTTCCACAATAGTGGTTTACACTTTTTGGGAGATCCTATTTTTGTTGAAATCACATATTTTTAGAAAATATAATGATTTAAGCCTTTAAAATTTCTATTTAAAGGATTCTAACTGAAGAGGGTTTGATCAAACCACCTTAGACAAATCCCCCTTGGATAGAACCTCGCTAATTTCAAACCATACCTATAACATAGTCTCCTTTACACCTATCAAAATGTTGATAAAAAACCACTTTTGATTTACCTTTTGGGGGATCAAATGAGTTCATTTAATTTTTTATTTTTTAAAGTATGTAGTCCTTATTATAAGCTTCTAAAAAATATAATTTTAATTAAATTAAATTTGATTATTACATTTATTTTTTATTTCTTGTGAATGTAGTTTTTTCACCGAAAATAAAGCTCTATGTTCTGCACATATGGAAAATAGTAGATTATCAAAATATAATTTTGAAAAAAATGTTCAAGCTGGGTATTGATGTCCTTGATCCAATAAAAAAAAATTGAATTTCGATACATACAATTTTTTTTATGTTGTATATAGTCTACCTATGTTTGAGTTGTAATTGGTTTGACTTCAAAACTTTATTAAGGAAAAAATATTTAATAAAACACTATGAAACCAAATGAACTAGTTAGATATCATAGTTAAAAATCTAAATTCGAAAAAATTAGAATTTTATGCTTCATACAAAAAAAATTATGCTGTATACGGTGAGCATCACTCCTCAAAAATGTTGTTTACTAATAAAAAATAGCTTTCGAAGGAGATGAAAAAAATAAGTGCAATCTAATTCCAATTTTTTTGAAACAAATATATTTGGATTGTATAGACAAAACTTCACAAATCACTAGTTTGCATCATCTTCAAATTCCTCACGGTTTAGCCGCTATAGGAGCCCAAAAGTGAAGATTTAGTTAAAAAAAATCAGTTCAGTGTCCAGTTTGCCCAAAAATTGTAAACCAGTATTGTGGGATCACCCTACATGTATGACAATCCCAGAATATCATGCATAACTATATCATCGTGAGTTGACAATGTAGACAATGGCTACCTACACTACTTTGGCCAAAGATTCATCACCCAATTATTTCGAGTGAGAGTCATCCCATTCACCACAATAAGTGCTCGATTTTTTTTTACCATACATATTATATGCTTAGGCTATCCCCTTCATTGGATTATCCTAACCCCAAGAATAACCTATATTCTTTTCAAGTTTACTAAGAAATTTCAACTATAATATATCAACTAATTCAAAGTAACTCTATCTTAACAATTAACCATGCAGATAAACATAACGTCACATCCTTAAATGAATTTATTTCAAAAGTACAATTTCAACAATAAAAGCACCCCTTTAAAGAGTGTATTCTCAACAATAATTAACTCCCATCAAAATTATAATCCCATCAATAAATGACCTCATTGAAAAGTATAATATTCAACAATCAAAAGTATAATATCCAACAATAAATGATATCAATCAAAAGTATAATATTCAATAATAAATGATCTCAATCCAAAGTATATCCTTCAACATTAAATGACTCCAACCAAAGATAAAATATATAATCATCGATCAATCCGATCATATAGGTTAATATAATCCTATGTTCTTTAACCAAAGATCAAATAAATAACCCAACCAAGTAGGTTAAACTCAACCTAGGGTCTCAATCAATAATCAAGTAAGCTACGATCAAGTGGTCATTCAAGTATGGATTAACAATATGGTTTTCACGATGTCACATCCTATCAATGAAAACATGTATTTCATTCCATCATTATTGTTGTATTGCTAACCTCATTATTCCCAAGGTTTACCTAGTATTATAAGCTATCCTCATTATTCCCAAGGTTTTTCCTAGCATTATAAACTAACCTCAAGACATTGATGTAAACACATTTCACATTTCATTCCACATACATATAATATAGACTATCTATGTTTAATCTAAATAGAAACACCATCATCTATTTTCCCATATAGGGTATATAAAAGTATTAACCCAATATGGCAGGTTTCTCCAACATACTAAACAACCATGAAGAATGCAAGCATATATAATAATCTCTCACAAGTAAAAGAAAATATTTCATCATGACAATAAAATAAAAATCTTTCCATCAGAAGAATAAAAAGGTAGAAATCAACATGCTTGTTAGAAAGCTTCCAATTGAATAATATTGTCCTCAAGTTTGCTTGCAACTTCTACTACAAACTAATCAAACACCTCTACTAGCTTCACACTAGATCTCTCAAAAAATCAAATACAAAGCAATAATACAACTCTCACTCACAAAATCTCAACTCACCTTTTTACTAAATGTGTAACAAAATAACTCTCAAGAAATCAGATTGAAAAGTGATGCATTTGGAAGAATGAGCACCTCTATTTATACTAACTTGTGAGAAACTGAATGCTACAAACAAGTAAGTATTTCTACCACCTTTCTTCCTCATGCAATGACTCACTCACAGGTTTGCAACACATGACAGTTGCATGGCTAAGTCAACTTAGTATTTGGGACAACAAGCTAAAAATAGGTTTTCTAATTCGAATTCCATTTCAAAATGATGCCAAGTTTGAACTTTGATTGATTCAAAACACTTATTTGTAGGCTTATTCAAATTAAAAGACTTATTTTACATTGAAACCTCTACTAAATATGGTGCCACCTCTTATCCTTGGTGCCAACTCTCATAGGTGCGGCTTAGACTTAGTCTACAGGCTGCTTAAACAACATTTAATTCATTCTAAAATTATTACACAACAACACTAACTCATACATGTTGATTTCATATGTTTTGAATTAGTCTCCATACTTTATGCACATGCTTACTATGCTTCCAGAAGCTTGATGTGCCATGCATTACCTTATGTGCTTTAATAAATGTATACATCTAAAAATGGTCACGGTTAATCAAACCTATTAATTAATTAAATATGAATTATTTAATTAATATTCTAAAGTCATCTACATATAAATAAATTTAATTATTTATTTATATCGTTCATTTTTCTAATTCTTCTAGTTTAATTAAATAAATTTCATAATTTATTTATTTAATTATCATTTTATTTCTAAAGTTTGAATGTTTAAATTCGAATTATGGAATATTCTTCTAATTCATCCAACACCTCACATAATTAAATATTGTAAATATTTAATTACACATCTTTTTCACCTCTCACATAATTAAATATTTATTATTTAATTATAAAAGTTTCCAAAATACATCACATATAATTAAATAAATTTATTTATTTAATTAGGATTTATCCTCAACTTTCAACTAACTTTTTCAATAAATGAAAAGACAAATGCCATGTTTGTCTCCATTTTTTAATGAAGATAGTTTCGTGGGTTGAAAACATTCTTCATCTTTCTCTCAACCTTCCATCTTTCTCTCAACTTCTAGAATCTCACACCGTTCATCTTGATAGGTTTGAAACTCAATCGTTGATCTTCGCCAACTAGATTCTTGCCTTTCAAAATCTATAAATACAGCCTTTTCATGAGTAGATCATCCTAGATTTTATGCGTAATTACTATAGTTGCATTCAATTTATTTTTTATGGTTAAAATGAATCCAATGTTTGTTGTGAAGCAAAATCTTCACTTAGCATAGAAAATTGTCATTTGGATTTAAAAGTGAACCATTTGTTTGTTGTGATTGTTGGGTAATAGGTATATGCTCTCCCCTTTACTGGGTGATCAGAACGCCAGACTTACCTTTTCATTTTATGCAATTCATATTTTATTACATTCTTTAGAAGGCCTGCTGTAGTGGGAAAAAGTACTCACCCTATAGGAATGACCTAAGTGGGAACAACCAAAGTCAGGTTTTCCAACCCACTTTAATCAAAAGTGAATTTTGGGGAAACCCATATTCAATGGAAATGAGCAAGATAAGCATCCCCAAAATCTTTGTTCTAAAGATTCAGAGGTCTCCTAAGGGAGTTTATCTATTGCCACGCTGAACATAAACCTTTACTACGAACCATAGTGTAGAAAGCTAGCCGTGTCAGTATCCAAACATCATTTCAATCACAGTGCAAGGGGAGGGAAGAATTTTCCCCCAAGACACTCACCATATAATCACCACAGATTGTTTGCTCAAGGGATCAAGAAATCTAACCTTGAGTACGCACCTGGAAAAGACAAAAACATAACTGCCCTCTAGTGGGTGACACGACTGTGTGAGTCGACACAATTTTAAGTTGTGGGCTGTGATTCCTATGATGACCTATTTGACAACTAAGAGTGAGTCTGTCTGAAATGCTTATTTTGTTCAATACCCATGAAAATCTCAAGAACATACACTCTTTGTTTAGATTTTAGGATTTACAAAAGAACTGTCTGCTACTATATGTCGTGTTTTTCACATTTAAATCAGATTAAGATCATTTGAAAATATCAAACTGTCAAAACATGTCTATCTTAGAAAAATAATTGGATAGTTTAGCGCATCCCTGGTCTGTTTTGGTGCATTTGTGCTCTGTTTCAGCGTATCTGTGCTTTGTTTTAGCCCATTCATGCTCTGTTTTGGCGCATTCATGCTTTGTTTCAGTGCATTCATGCTTTGTTTTAGTGCATTCATGCTCTGTTTCGGCGCATTCATGCTCTGTTTCAGTGCATTTGTGCTCTGGTTTAGTGCATACCTGCAACAGTCTAGCGCACAAGTTGGATCTTTTAGTGCATCTGCTGAAAACTTTAACACATCTGTATTCCGCGCCAGAGTAATTTTCTGACACTCAGAAATCAGTCATCTCAGTCTAGTCTTTTTTTTTTCTATGCTCAGGGTTCGGAAGTCTGCAACTTTTGCCAAAAAGTCCCTAGAGAGGAAGATTAAGAAGCCAAAGAAATTTCTCAATTATAAGAAGTTATTGAAAAAGAGGAAATTTTTATACCAAAGTCGAAAGGTTTTACTTGAACACAAAACCTTTATTCATCAATATCACAACTTTGTTAGAGGTTTCACTGACGATTATGTTGTAGAACCATTATACTCATGAGATTTCTTTCAAAGAAGAGCCCTTTCTCAAAGGCATATTCACAGTTAGTGTATTCTTTCCTCTTACATACCCCAACCTGCAATTGTATATTCTACTCATCCTAATCAATTTCTGCAATAGAGAATTCAAGGACATTAGGCATTTATCATAATCCTTATTTTTATAAAGCTACGATCAAACCTCACAAAGTGTAAAATCATCTTTATTTTTGATTTTTGGTTTAATTCCCACAAATAGGATCTTCATCCTTTCAATCAGGGAATCACAAGCTAAAGATTATAAATCTCATAAGTCATAGAATCTTCATTCTATCCTAACTTTCATATCCATCAAAATTACACTATTTCTTTCTTTTGATCAAAGTTAGTAGAAATTTGGCAAAAACTTATGCCTGTTGTCACAAGATCTTGAAAGCACATAGAAAGATATGAAAGGGAAAGTACATTAAGCAAAATGGGTGATAATAATGACAAGGAAGAGAATCCCTTTCATAATTCAAATATTGAAGAGATAACAGAAGAGAAGCTTGAAGAAGCAGAACAAGATCCCCAATTCCATACTATTATGGAAAGGATTTTGGAATGAAACAAGGAAAGGTATTTCCTTTCATTAGCCAATCAAGGAGCTAAGTTACCTGCCGATTTTGACATAGAAGGGATTAAAGAGAATCCTGAAACTCCTCCTAATGATTTTAGTGCCCTTACTCAACAGATAAAAGCATTACAAGGGAAAATAAAGAAAATTCAAGGGAGTACGATAAAAAAGTATTTTTTGGATGATATATGTCCATATCCATTTGACAAGAGTCTTCAAATGATTCATTTTCCAAAACATTGTGAAATCCCTAAATTTGATAGGTATAATGGGAAAATAGACCCCATTGAACATGTAAGGGATTTATGAAATATGAGCTTAGAATTTTCTCATGAAGATACCTACTTAATGCGATTGTTTCCATGAAGTCTAGGTGGACAATCCATGGAGTGGCTTTCAAAGAGCACTCCCCCCATCAGAACATTTGAGGAGTTAATAAATAAATTTATATCGCAATACTCCTATAACATCCAACACCAGATAACCATGCTTGATCTGTGTAAAGTAAAACAAAAGGTAGGAGAATCCTTCACCACATTTTTACAAAGGTGGAGAAGCATGTCCTCCAAGATTTGACCCCAGCCAACTGATAGTCCCTTTGACCTGCGATTAGGACAAAGGAAACTGCCGATGAACCCTGCTAACATTGAAGGCAGTGGGGCATAACTCTCCACCATATCCTTCCAGGAAATCTCATACCTTCCTGCATGAGGACCCTGAAAGACTCATCTCAATGCATCAGTCCCTCCAATCTCCTTGTGATCATAGATTAGAAGCTCACCAACTATAGGGATACCCAGAATCCTGTATACATCCTTTGGTGTCACAGTAATCTCTCCCATCGGTAGGTGAAAGGTGTTGTGCTCACTATGCCACCTCTCAGCTAAGGCCATCAATAGTGCTTTGTTGATCCTATACTACAGGATCCTCAAAAATGGACTCAACCCACACTGGTATATCACCTCTAAATCAGCCTGGGAGAGTCGAGGAACCATATCCCACGTGCAGGGAAATCTCTCTCTGATCTGGAGGAGGTTAAAATCCTTCTTTATGACATTAAAAGAAATCACATAAATCAATCAACAGGGAATACTCAAAATCATCCAATCAAATTAGTACATCAAGCAAATTTATCAATCATATTTACATGGGCAATCAGCTCAATCATATCAAATCTTATTTTTTCTTCAAGTAGGAAGGCAAATAAATCCTAATCTATTTGTTTTTAATATCCCATGGAAACAAATTTACGATACTCAATCGACTCAACATCCAATCAATACTATTTGTCTTTCAATCGGGAAAGAAAATTTATCAATACTATTTATCTTTCAATCGGGAAAGAAAATTTATCAAATCTTTTCTACTATTTTTCTTTCAATCAGGAAAGCAAATTTATCAAGCTTATTACTATTTGTTCTTCAACATGAGGATAAATTTATCAGATCATTACTCAAATCAAGCTAATCTATGCTTGATGTTATTCAAATGCATAACATCAGTTGGCTAATCTAGCAACAATCATCAAGCACATATCAATTTCACTTCAAAATTCAAAAATCAGAAAAATTTCATGGATGCGCTGAAACAGTCCGTCAATGCGCTAAATCATGAATGCACAACTTTAATCCATGAATGCGCTAAAACAGAGGTGTAATGCGTTACTTCATCAATGCAGAATTCTATCCAATCTATGCGCTAAAACATACCTTGAATGCGCTAAAACACCTATGCACTATTCTATCACGTGTATGCGTCGCTTTATCTCATTAATGCACTGATCTCGCCTATGTGCTAATCGAACATCCTACGTGGGCAGATTTCAACTATGCACTAACAATACTATTTTATGTGCTATTTCAATCTATGCATCTACGCATCTATGCGCTACTTTTTATGAGCTATTTTATCACACCTATGCGCTAAACTACAACTCACATGCGCTAATCTACAATCCTATGCGCTAAAAGAGAACTGTGAAAATCTTAAAAATTCAAAAACTTCAAAAAAAATCTTCAAAATACGATTTTAAATTCACAAGGAAGGATCAAGTCAACTTACCGGAGGTCCATATGCAGTTGGTCTTTGATGACGGTAGGCTCGCTCAAATCGGTGACGCTCATAATGGATCGGCATTGCAAAAATCTCTCTCAGAGCTCTAAAAATTACAAAAGATTACTGTTCAAATGACAATGACTTTTCACTTTTTCCACCTTATAAGGGGGTAAAAATGGGAAATTATTATTATTTTTACTATGCAACGTGCTATTTCGAGAGATAAATCGACGTTTCTCTGCAAAAATCATCTTAATTCTTTCAATCAATCGTCATCAAATCATCTGAATCACGTGATTTATCTCTCAAGAGGGAATATAGCATCATCAGTAAATTTTCAAAGTCAGGGGCAAATTTTTGAAATCTGAATTTTTCTTTGAAGCAATGCGTAAAACACATCACTTCAAAGAGGGACAAAATGTATACATCTAAAAATGATCACGGTCAATCAAACTTGTTTATTAATTAAATATGAATGATTTAATCAATATTCTAAAGACATCTACATATAAATAAATTTAATTATTTATTTATATCGTTCATTTTTCTAATTCTTCTAGTTTAATTAAATAAATTTCATAATTTATTTATTTAATTATCATTTTATTTCTAAAGTTTGAATATTTAAATTTGAATTATGGAATATTCTTCTAATTCATCCAACACCTCACATAATTAAATATTGTAAATATTTAATTACACATCTTTTTCACCTCTCACATAATTAAATATTAATTATTTAATTATAGAAGTTTCCAAAATACATGTCACATATAATTAAATAAATTTATTTATTTAATTAGGATTTATCCTCAACTTTCAACTAACTTTTTCAATAAATGAAAAGATAAATGCCATGTTTGTCTGCATTTTTGAATGAAGATAGTTTCATGGGTTGAAAATATTCTCCATCTTTCTCTCAACCTTCCATCTTTCTCTCAACTTCCAGAATCTCACACCATTCATCTTGATAGGTTTGAAACTCAACTATTGATCTTCGCCAACTAGATTCTTGCCTTTCAAAAATCTATAAATACAACCTTTTCGTGAGTAGATCATCCTAGATTTTATACGTAATTACTATAGTTGCATTCGAATAAGTATTTTAGCAATTTCATATCATAGCATTTCAAATTCATAAGCATAGCTTAAATCATTAGCAATGGACATGCATTTTGCATCAATCTTGTTCTCCTAAGTTTTCATTCTACAAGCTTCTACTTAAACCAACTAAGAGCTAGTATCTTGAATCGAATCCTTGGAGATAAAGAACAATGGGACAAATTTGAAGAAGCTGTTGTTATTTAGATTTTGCATTTGTCTTTTCTAAATTAGTTTCTTTCAATCTAATTTTTCATTGGTGTGCTAGTTTACGTTCTAATTAGACAACATATTCTCACACACAATAAATACTATGTTGCTACTTGCCTGTAACTTTGGCTCAACATTCATAACTTATTTACTATGTGTTTTGCTTGTAGGTTTTATTACATATATGACATATATGCATGGTTGTTAATATAAGCTAAGTTACCTTATACATAATGTTGTTCCAAGCACTGCTCTAAGCACATACATCCCTCATAATGCATTATGTTCTTTATTTTATATGATTGCCCTTACATCAATACAACTTATTGCTCCTATAAAATACTAACCTTTGACTATGCGTTGGCATCAATGCATACATATGCACTTAGCTTATCTCATAGCTCTTTTAATATGATAAAAAAATATATAATATATTTATATTATTAATATATATTATATCTTTCATAATATATATATATTCAGAAGAATACGTAATAACTATTATTTATATTGCTTTACCTAAGCAATGTATACCTATTATTTTCATTATTAAAAGTGGTGATAATATTTCATATCGAACTTTATATATAGCACATTATATATATATATTACGACATTATCATTATATATATTAAATAATCATTTGTCAATTGATATATATATGCTAAAATAATCATACATATACATATGTACATATATTAGTATATATGTACATACACGTTCACATCAATTTAACAATATATACACATACATTATATACATTATATATCTATAACATTATTTTAACATCCATATTTAAGCACATATACTCATATATTCATAGATCAACATTTATACATGAAGTGTATATAGTTCATTGATTAGTGTATAAATATGATTACACAAAGTAGAACTTCCACTTGACATAAAGACTCAATCACACAACCCCAAAATAAAATCGAAGGTTACCTACTTGATTTCATGAACCAACTCAACTAGACCTACTAGGGTGTGAATGTGTGTGTATGCTTATAAGACTAAATTAGATGTTACCAGACCGAATTCTTCTCCTGAGTGATACTTCCCCTCCCTTTCGAAGGCTTGAACCTATTCCTACATTTAGCTCAGTACATTAGTTAGTTGTTCTCATGAAATCCACTTGCATCATAAATTATTTACATCATTAAAACATTAACAACATCATTTGCAATACATAATCATTCATCACATTTCCATCAATATAAAGCATATTCATTCCTTCAAAAGTAATAACATATTTAATGCGTACTTCAGTATTTCATTCACCTTCTAAACATATCAAAGTCATGATTCTCATTCATCGTCATATATTTACTCATGAAGGTAAAAGTAACTTAGTAACTAAGAGACGGGGTGTAACATACTTCCCCCCTTTTGAATCATCGTCCCCAATGATTTTTAGTACTAAACATGAAGATAAAGTCAAATAAAGGTTCTACCTTATATTTTCCATATCATGCAAGAATTAAGTATTTTATCATAAATATCTTAATATTCTTCCCTCATAGCATGACCCTTTACAATCTTGTCCATCCTTCCTAGACCTTGCATTGAGTGACTGTGCTAACGTACGAGGAGAACTTGTGTGCTTCATGCATACCTTCCCTTTAAAGAACTATACATTATAATTATATTAACTCGTATGTATATCATAAATACAATAGTAGCTATATCCTATATGACTCCTATGCCATAGTGACTAAAATAACACGATCTCCTTGGATAATACAATTATCCTTAGTGTAATCCAAATGGAAAAGGAATATTGGTGTATTTCATACTACACCATGGGTCCCATCCTTCCCTATGGTATTTACACCACCAGATAACTCAGAAGTAGAGACCATCCTTCGCTAACACATCCATTTACCTTAAGCATATTAGTATTGCTTCTTAATTTAAGCTTTGTATCTATAAAGTTGCCTTGATCATTTTGATCCATTTTTCCTTCTATGAAAACATTTCCAGTCTAAAGTCAATCCTATTCACTAGCTTCTCCCAGCCTTAGGATTTCAACCCTTCTTCCCATATTTTGTTTCAAAGAATCTTAAATTATTTTCGTCATCGTCATGTACTCCACAAATCCTTCAAGATTTGGCTTATCCCTTTTGCCTAATTGGCTAACTTAAAGTAATAATTTGAGAATTCATTCAATTGATTTTTTCGTAAGATAATCATGGTTTACATAAACCCTAACATTACTTGCTTGTTCCCATCCCGAGATAACCTTCTCAAAAATATTAAGAAATTTCTTTACACAATATGTTGTTTAGGACTATTTTATAGATCAAATTTCCCAATCAAAATTGATTACCTTGGTGAGTCTATCCATCATAACATTATGTCAGTTTTATTGACATAGAAAGATCAAACTATTCTTGTGATCTACCAATTTCCCTCTGGAATTCCATGGGAGTATACAATTCCTACCAATGATGACATCTTGTCATCATCCACTGGCATATTGTATAAAAACTTGATACATACCTTAAAACATCTTAATCTATCTCCTTCTAGATTATAATGGTTCCTCATCTAACAAATAATTTTGTCATTCCAATGTCTCAAGTATAACATCAATTTACCTCATTCATTCTTTAATCTCCCAAAATTTGGGTAAATAGATTCTTTTCTGATTCATATTAGTCCATCCTGACTAAGTGAGAACTCTACCATGGACTTATGCCACATTTTATTCTTGAAATATAATTATTAGATATTTTTGCAGACATAAAACTCCTTCATCCAAGGTCATCCATAACTTGGATTTATTTTTCCCTTAAAGCATTTCCAAAATCATAGTCTAATTTACAACCTAATTCATCTCTTCCGATGAGCATTTATATTAGTTGAGTATCAATCCTCATTACATCATACTAGTTGATATTATCTTTCAAAATATATCAACAATTATTTCATACCTAGTTTCCAAGCATGAACGATTTTTTTCTATAACTCACAGTCATGAGTACATGAATCTTCCCTTTCATTATCTATAGGTGATAATATTTCCTTCCATGATTAAGCATACTACCTATCCTTTTCTATAGCATCAATGATAATAATATTTTTTCTTCCAATCAAATACATATAAATTATTGTGTTGAAAACATTTCTTTCTCATTGGTTCCACTACCTTTCTCTAATAAAATTCCAATACCTTAAGCTCTTAGCTTTACCAATATTTTTGTGGTCATTGAGTACAAGACTTCAATTTAAGGTTCTCTCCTACTAGAGATACAACATTAAAATTCATTGGAAAGGGTACGTATCTGAGTACATCTACTCTCCCTCTTCCCCCCTTAGTGTTTCCATTACTTTTTAGATCAACTTAAAGTTGAACTCTAAACATACATCTGCTACCTCCAAATTGAATTGATTTACCATTCATTGTTGTTGGATTTTGATAGTTGTTCGACCATTACTTTCTTTTCTTACCTTCCATAGTATGTCATGAATATAATTTTTCATTTTCAAAATTTGATTCATCATCGCCTTCTAATCTCTTAGAATCAACAGTTGGATCCATCGTAATGAGATCTAATTAATAATTAGCAACTTTACAAGCTAAGAGGTACTCTAGTGTTTCATTCCAATTCTCTTTCGATGTATAATAATAACCTTTTAACCATATTCAATTTCTCATTGGATCATCTTCAAATGATTGATTAAGGATCTAAACATAAGTTTAATTTTGTTGATAAGTTGGTAATTTGTATTCACACTTTAACCAAACTATGCTCTAACTAAGCCCTTTGTCTGAATTTGTTTATTTTTCTTTCCAAGTTTTTACCTTGCAATCACCTTTCTAAGTAATTTTGTCCAAATTATTGGTAATTTCCACTTTATCATAACCTTAAACACTCTAAGGTTATTTGTTTTCTTTTCCTCATTTTTAAACAAAACTCCAAGTTGACCTTGCCTATTAAAGTCGATGGAATCATGTCAGCTTTTATTCTTCCTAGGTTGCTTATTTTTCTGACCATTCTGGTCTCTACCCTTATTCTAAGGTATCAAATTCCTCTCTTGACTAATTATCATTGTAAGATTTTAACCTTGTACTAAATCAGGTTGCTCAGGGGTTATCCAACCTTTTGGATACCTCTATAGTTAATTTTGTTTCACAAAATGTTGACTTTCTACTCTGACTAAGTTTATGATTTATGCTATCAATTAGTTCCATTCCAATAAAGCATAATTATAGATTCATAGTATCCTTACTTAATCCACCATCCTAGACTCTTTGCAACTACTGGTTGCTATTAATAAGAGGAATTAATTCAATTCTTACTACCCCTCACAGTCATTTAAAATATTTCAAAGGGTGAAGGCACTCATTTGTAATCCTTTATAACCTTCCTACCGAACTTGGCTGCATAATCTTCTACAATCCAAAGGTGTATCCTAATGAGTTGTTGGTTTAGGAGTTTTTAGGGATCTTAACTTCCCCTTTTTTTCCCCTCTATTCTTTTCCTCTTGCCATCATGGCATAAGAACCTTTCATCCATTATCTTCCAATAGGTTTTATGTGTCACTTACGTAATGGGCTCATAGGTTCCAGAGCTGAACTTGGTAGCTCTGATACCACGTGTAACATGTCCATTGTTCTACTCAGAAATTTTCCTATGTTGTTAACCACAAGTGAATAATTTATGATGCCATCATAGTAATAATAGTTTTCTTTTCAAAAACAAAGATAACATGCACATTTGAAATAAACACTATTCCAAACTCCCATTGCATTACATTTGTAATATCACAATCTTTCCAAAGTATTGATTTCATATTCAATAATCTCAAGTTTAACTTTTCATGTTTATAATCTTCCATATATATGGATACAAGAATACATACATAGCTCATTTGAGCTTACCAACAATAGAAATACATATGGTCTAGGTAGTCCCCCTTAAAATATTTGCCTCCAACTGATGAGGAGAAGAATCACTCAAGCACTTTTTCGCCAATCACAGACTTACTGTAGTCCCCCACACATCTACCTAACTAGTAAGATATCCCTACCCTTTGACAAAGAGATTGGTTTGGTGGCCTCATAAATTACTTGGCCTTTCCTGAGCCTTGTGAAGTTTCCTACATAACTAGAACTTTCCCATACAGTGGCTACAACCTACATGTATGGATATCTTGGACTAACATGCATAACTGGATTACCATGAACTAATAGTGTAGACAGTGGTTGCCTACACTACTTTGGCACCAAAGATTCATCACCTAGTTATTTTGAGTGAGAGTCATCATGTTCACCACAATAAGTGCTCAATTTTTTTTACCACACATATTCTATGCTTAGGCTATCCCCTTCATTGGATTATCCTAACCCCAAGAATAACCCATATTCTTTTCAATTTTACTAATAAATTTCAACTAATTCAAAGTAACTCTATATAGCAATTAACCATGTAGATAAACATAACAACACATCCTTAAATGACTCTATTTCAAAAGTAAAATTTCAACAATAAAAGCCCCCCTTTAAAGAGTGTATTCTCAACAATAATTAACTCACATCAAAAGTATAATCTCATCAATAAATGACCTCATTCAAAAGTATAATCTTCAAAAATAAAAAGTATAATATCAAACAATAAGTGATATCAAAACAAAGTATATCCTTCAACATTAAATGACTCCAACCAAAGATAAAATCAACAATCATCAATCAATCTGATCATATAGGTTAATGTCATCCTATGTGCTTTAACTAAAGATCAAATATACAACCCAACCAAGTAGGTTAAAATCAACCTAGGGTGTCAATCAATAATCAAGTAAAGCTATGATCAAGTGATCATTCAAGTATGGATTAACAATATGGTTTGCATGACATCACATCCTATCAACGACGACATATCTTTCATGCCATCATTATTGTTGTATTGTTAACCTCATTATTCCCAAGGTTTACCTAGTATTATAAGCTATCCTCATTATTACCAAGGTTTTTACTAGTATTATAAACTAACCTCAAGAAATTGGTGTAAACCACATTTCATATTTCATTCCACATACATATAGTATAGACTATCTATGTTTAATCTAAATAGAAACACTATCATCTATTTTCCCATATAGGGTATATAAAAGTATTAACCCAATATGATAGGTTTATCTAACATACTAAACAACCATGAAGCATGCAAGAATATACAAGTATCTCACACAAGTAAAAGACAATCTTTCATCGTGACAATAAAATAACAATCTTTCCATCATAAGAATAAAGAGGTAGAAATCAACATGCATGTTAGAAAGCTTCCAATTGAATAGTATTCTCCTCAAGTTCGCTTTTAACTTCTACTACAAACTACTCAAACACCTCTACTAGCTTCACACTAGATCTCTCAACAAATTAAATATAAATAAATAATACAACTCTCAATCTCACAAACTCTCAGCTCACTTTGTACTAAATTTGTAGTAGAATAACTCTCAATAAATTAGATTATAAGGTAATTCATTTGGAAGAATGAACACCTCTATTTATACTAATTTGTATGCAACTGAAGGCTACAAACAAGTAAGTATTTCTACCACCTTTCTTCTGCATGCAACAATTCACTCATAGGTTTGCAACACATGACAGTTTCATGGCTGATTCGACTTAGTATGTGGGATAGCGAGCTAAAAACAGGTTTCCTAATATGAATTCCATTTCAAAATGATGACAATTTTTCACTTGATTGATTCAAAAAAACTTATTTGTAGGCTTATTTGAATTCAAAGACTTATTTTACATTACAACCTCTACTAAATATGGAAACACCTCTTATCCTTGGTGCAACCTCTTATCCTTGGTGCCACCTCTCATAGGTGCAGCTTAGACTTAGTCTACAGGCTTCTTAAACAACAATTAATTCATTCTAAAATGTTTACACAACAACATTAACTCATACGTGATGATTTCATTTATTTTGACTTAGTCTCCATACTTTATGTGTAGGGTTACTATGATTCCAAAATCTTTTTGTGCCATGCATTACCTTATGTGTGTTAATAGATACTATGTTTCTAAGTACTTGCCTGCGACTTTTGCCTCAACATTCATAACTTATTTACTATGCATTTTTCTTGCAGGTTTCAATACATATATGACATATATGCATGGTTGTTAATATAAGCTAAGTTACCTGTATACATAGTGCTGCTCCAATCGCTGCTCTAAGCACATACATTCCTCATAATGAATTATGTGCTTTATTTTATATGATTGCCCTTACAACAATACAAGTTATT
This sequence comes from Sequoiadendron giganteum, assembly GCA_007115665.2. Taxonomy (NCBI): domain Eukaryota; kingdom Viridiplantae; phylum Streptophyta; class Pinopsida; order Cupressales; family Cupressaceae; genus Sequoiadendron; species Sequoiadendron giganteum. The sequence continues at coordinate 263,149,554 of CM021103.1, forward strand.
GCTTTTATAAAACACTAACCTTTGACTATGTGTTGGCATAAGTGAATATATATGCACTTAGCTTATCTCATAGCTCTTTACATTCCCAAGAGGCCTTCTTGCTTGACTTGATCTCTTTAGCTGCTCAAAATATGCACCAACAAGTAATGAGTTTCCTAAATCCTTGGGAACAGTTTTAACTGCTCCTAGATACCCTCAAGCTACCCTTAAGAAGCTCAAACTGTTGTCCTTGTCACCATATTTACCTTTACTATCCAAAAATTCCTCCTAGATTCTTGTATGTTATCCCTTAACTACTCATAAAAGCCACCAAACTGCGCAACTTCTTCATAAATGTCTAAACTATCCTTTCCATGATGACAGGACATGTGTTTTCAAGATTTTTTTGAAAAGAAACAATCTCTTTATTGTGTGGGATAAAGGTCTTAATTTCCTTTTTCAATACCATCACTACCTTGAAAGCTTATCACATATTCCTTGCACCGAACTACTCACAACTTCTTGAAAAGTGTCATTGAATAGACATAATACTTGAAGACTCTCTTTTGAATTTTGACTAGGATTATTCTTATACTTTGTCACATCTACTCATCTCACTAAACAACTATCATGATATCTTTTATGGACACATGACAATCCCTTCTAACTTTTTCTTTAAATATTTCTATTGTGTTTTATCAAAAATGCATGTAGCTTAGATGAATTGTCACTGCTTCTTTGTTCTCATCATGATCGCTGACACTTGATGGGCTGATTGCCATTCCATTAGCCTTTGATTTTTATTTGGCCTCCATTTATGGTTGACTTTTATTTCTGGCCAACCATCTTTGAATTTGACAAGGTGCCTCCTTTTCCTTGGATTACTTGGAAAACCTATAGTATTTCATTGGATTACTTGTCAAACCTATTGGCTTTTGAGAATTTGATCATGATTGTGGTATAATGGTGGCTACTCTTTTTAAATTTCACCTACTATGCTCAATCATCTCAACCTAATATCCAACACTATCACCTATCATTAATACCCTTCAACAACCTTTTAATGATAACCATGCATTTTCCATGAACTCATTACTTTGTCCTAACTGTCACAATTTCTTGAAGACTTGTCTATTTATCTTTGAAGATGATTGTGAGAGATTGAATCCATTGTATTTCTCATTGGTCACTACTCTTTCTATGACCTAGTGAGTGTTGAAATTATTATATTATGATTGTCTTGTTTATCTTATATCACTTAGCATAATGAGTTGCTTTACCATTATTATTTAGGTGTGCATCAACTTTTGGTGGCTTTTCTTTATTTGGATTGCTCACTGTGAGACCTCTCTATGCTTTGAAATGCATTTAGATTGTCATATTTATGCATACACTGCCTTTACAAGTTATGATTGTGATCTCCATTTGAGGTTTTCAAATCCTCTTTATACTCTTATTTTTCTTTCATTACTACCTTTAGGACTTTTGTAAAGTCTTCATTTCATCTCAACATTTCCCATTGTATGCTTGCTAAGGGTTGCTCATTTTTCATGGGAACATAACCTTATTACATTCTTTGCTAAAAAAACTCAAACCATGAATAAATAATGGCATGCCTTTATCTATAGTTTCATCTCTATGGTTACTATTTGTGAATAATCTCACACTCCATAATCCGTATAGACTCAACTATGACAGTCTTAATGGTTTCCCTTCTCAATTTTGAACTACCCCTTTAATTGTGAACTTCCTTTGGCATATAGGAGCTAGTTTATGTCACTTGTATGGCACCACATTGACAGACCCAACCTTATGCTTGATGAATTTACCTTATAATATCTACTCCTAGATGATTTCTTGAAATCCCTTCTCATTGTAGCTTCCCATATAGAGAATAATTTCACTACATACTAAAATATCCTTCATGCTATCACAAGGGTCCTCTTTAATAGTGTTTACCTTGCCACTACGGTTCTATCATTATTTCAGATCGTCATTCCAATCCAACACAACAAGGTCATAATACTGTGGTAAATTATAGTCAAGGCTATTGTATGACTATATGTAAGGCTCCATTCTCAGTCATCACCACTATTCAAATTCACAAAACCTTGATTTTCATAGACTATCATTCATCAATAACATATTTCAATATCCTTTTGATGAGGACTATGCATAATCATCATGTTTCTAACAATCATAGTTAATTTTCCCTTACACCTTCATGACCTTGCAACTGTCACAGTATTATCCATTGTCATGTTTCCTTTTGTCACTATGGTTGTACAACATGCAATCCAAATAAAACCTTGTCTTCAAGATCTTTTGACCATACTCATTGAGTAGGTGCACTGATAGTATCCCAACATCCTAACTGCTATGAGAATTGTTCATTGTGTCTCTCAACTTAATGTAGATATTTGAAAATAGTTTTACTATCCTTTTTGACATTCACTGCATACACGTTGTTATACCCTATTGTCATGTTATTTTGCATGAAACATTTATGGCATCAATCCTATTCACAAAAACCCTCATGCTTTAAGGTCTGCCACCAATTATCAAGCACTATGTGAGGTTCATTGTCACTTCTCATGATGTAAACTCCCTTCTATAAGGTCTTTCATAGGCCCGCTTAACAAATTCTTTCTTCATGGATTGTAGCCTAGACACAGTGATCTCAAAAACCTTGACCATCTATACACTAACCCTTTAAAATATTTATGATAATCCTTCTTGACTATGCTATCTTTGAATATAATTTTTGTCTCTACCCTTTGGACATGTAGGTAGTCCCTTATATTGCTATATACTGCCCTTTTGTCAAAAACTATCCCTTTTCTAGATTGTTTCCTGAATGTTGTCTTTGTTTGATGACAGTTCTCCTTAGTTAGGCCTAATATTTTTAGGACTGTCTTTTGAATATTTTTAACCTCATATCAACCATAACACATTGGTCACTTCCAAAACTCAAACCACATTCATTTAATCTCCATCCTATGTTATTAATCTCTTGTACTATTTTATGGGAGTTCATCATCACCTTTAGGTGATTCCTTATGAGAGTACATATAACACTATCATCTGGGATTTTATTTCCTTTCAGGTTTATGCCATGACTAGCTTATAGCAACTCCTAACCTCATACATATCTATGAATTGGTTAACCCTATTATCACAATGAAACACCTTGAATTTCTGACGCTACATCATTAACCACATGCAGTAGCTTGCCATTTCCTTTTCCTTCAGATTCTTTAGCCACTACTATTTATTGCCTCAATATGACATCACATGCATTCACCATTTAATTCAACAAATCTTTGTAAGAGACTACAAATCAGAACTACCATGGTCATAAATAAAAATATTGTAAATCCATATTACCTTTCAACAAAGAGTCTTTGTCACCAAAGATTTTAGTTGGGTTATGGATCAAATAATATGCTTGCCCCAACTATGTCAGCATTAGAGCATTCAATAGATTAGATAAAAGAAAACACTTTGTACAAAAGCCTTATTGAAGTGACCCCAGTCAACAAATATAGGCTTTGAAATTGTCACTTAATAACACATTATCAATATGGTTTGAGAATGACACATTCTAGCCATTATGACATATACCTTGAGAATCCTTTTCAAATATGTTTAAAATTTTTCTTTGAGTCATCAACTAAAACTGTGGCCTTTGATTCTTTTATAATAAAACCTCACCTTGGCTCTTTTCAAATGGCCTTTCCAACCTTGACAAGAAAAGGTGACTATGAAGGAACATTACTTGAAGAATTTCCCTATACCATCAACAACAACATATGACCCAAAATAAAACTATATATTTCCACACAGGGACCTAACACTGTCCAATACTTAGCTACATCAGCCATGGATTTAGGCTTGAAATAAATACATCTAAAACCATATTCATCATATCTAGACCTAAATAAAACCCATGATTTCTAATCCATTTTTGCAATAATTTTCAAGTGCTAAACCTCCAAACCAACTCACAACAACTTGCACTCTCAAGAAAAAATTAGATAGGAAAAATCATGTTTTCAAGAATATAGACAAGGGTTTTGGGCAACACTTAGGAGATCTAAGTCCTTAAAAACTGTTTCACGAGCCTTTTGATCCCTAAGTTGCAATATATTTTCCATTGTATGGACCCTAGCTCATCTTTCTCAAAACAAGAAAAAAGCACATAGTTTTATTTTTGACACTGGATATTTTCCCTTTCTTTTTAATCCAATTCTTGGCTACACAAAACCTTGACAACACAAAGCATATTTCAAGGGAAATCTGGTAGAATTACAAAGGATCATGAGACAAAACTTTAATGTGGAGATGATTTGGAGCAACCAACTGTTGTTTCAATGCCATCCCATGGTATTTCACCACATTTCCTTCAACAATATCTTGTAAAACCCTAGAAAGACTTTGTGCTGCTACATGGGTGGAACTAAAGAGAGAAATCCCTCCCTTTTTGGTGACCAAAGACTTGGCATTTCATTTAGTTTATCTTCCAGTTTGCTTAATTTTTTTTATCTCCAACCTTCACGTTGTCATTTTCTTCATTTTCCATCTTTTCCAAAGTGAAAACTTCATCCAAGTTTTTCCTTCTCCTTTGTGAATGAAACTTCATCCTTTATCCAAATATTTAACCCTCATCATAAACAATTTTCTAAGTTCTAGATTATACGTCTTAAGATAAAACTCATAATAAAAGCCTTAAAATAAAGGATTTTGCAACATTCTTGGTGACCTCTCAAAGATGTTTTCCTACTAAACATGGTGATTAGCTGCCTTATATGGTCTTGGGCACAAAGATTCATGAAGTAACTTGAATAAATACTGTAAAAATAAGACCTTATGCACTGTTGTAACACTTCAAAACAATGCTTGACATCTTCTAACTTATTCAACTACCCAAGAAAACTCAAAAACCGGATTGAAACTAACTAACCAACTATGCATCAACACTTAGACGAATGATAAAACACTTAAAACCAATGTACAATAACACTTATTGACTCAAAGAACCTAGGATAATTTTTACAATCATACCTTTGCTTCTCAAAAACAAAGTTTAAGGTGTATCCTATTGACTCGAATAGGTAAAACTTCACCTTCCATATTTATGGTTGAATGTTACCAAATCCTTTGATAAAGGAGCAACACCTAGACACTTCAAGGAAGGTGATCTTGTCCTCAAGTGGGATGAGTTGAAGAGAAGACTTGGGAAGCATACTAAGTTTGATGTCATGTGGAGTGGCTCATTCGTAATCATGGGTTACAAAAAACACAATGCCTTTCAACTATCCAATATGGAAGGTTAAGTTTTACCTATCCCAATCAATGTGATACACCTCAAACTTTGTTTTTGAGAAGAAAAGGTATGATTGTACATATTAGCCTAGGTTATTTGAGTCAATAAGTGTTGTTGCTCATTGGTTTTAGGTTTTTTATCATTCCTCTAATGCTAATGTATAGTTGGTTAGTTAGTTTCAGTACAATTTTTGTTTCCTTGGGTAGTTTAATATGTTGGGAGATGTCAAGAATTGTTTTGAAGTGTTACAACAATGCACACCATTTGATTTTTATAGTATTTTTTCAAGTTCCTTCATGACACTCTATGCCCAATGGATTGTATAAGGAAATTAATCACCATGTTTAGCAAGAAAACATCTTTGAGAGGTCACCAAGAATGCTGCAAAATCCTTTATTTTAAGGTTTTTATTATGAGTTTTGTCTTAAGACTTGTAATTTGGAACTTAGAAAATTATTTTGGATAAAGGGCGAAGTTTCATTGACAAAGGAAAAGGAAAAAAATGGATGAAGTTTTCACTTTGGAAAATATGGAAAAAAGAAAAAATGACAATGTGAAGGTTGGGGATCAAAAATTTAAGCAAAGTGGAAGATAAACTAAATGACATGCCAAGTTTTTAGGCACTAAAAAAGGAGGGAGTTTTCTCTTTTGTTCCACCCCTATAGCAGTAGGGAGTATTTCTTGGGTTTTACAGGATACCGTTGAAGGAAATGTGGTTAAATCTCATGGGATGGAATGGAAACACTAGTTGGTTGCTCCAAGTCATCTCCACATTACAGGTTTGTCTCATGCCCCTTTACATTTTTTCTAGAGTTCCCTTGAAATTTGCCTCGTGTTGTCAAGGTTTTGTGTAGCCATGACTTACATTAAAAAAGAGGGAAAATATCTAGTGTCAACAATAAAGCTATATTCTCTTTTCTTATTTTGAGAAAGATGAGCTAAGTTCCATACAAGGGAAAAAATAGTGCAACTTAGGGATCAAAAGTCTCGTGAAGAAATTCTTAAAAACTTAGATCTCCTAAGTGTTTCCCAAAACCCTTTTCTATATGCTTGAAAAAAATAAAAATTCCTATCTAGGTTTTGCTTGATAATACAAGTTGTGGTTTGGTTGGGAGGTTTAGCACTTTATAATTTTTGCAAAAATAGCTTAGAAATCATGGTCTTTTATTTGGATCTAGATATGATGAATATGTTTTAAGATGTATTTATTTCAAACCTAAACCCATGGATGATGGAGCTGAGTATTGGATAGGGTTAGGTCCCTGTGTGGAAAGATACAGTTTTATTTTGGGTCCTATTATTGCTGCTGGTATACGAAAATTATTCATGGAATGTTCCTTCATAGTCACCTATTCTTGTCAAGTTTGGAAAGTCTATTTGAAAAGAGCCAATGTGAGAGGTTTTATTATAAAAGAATCAAGGGCCTCAGTTTTGGTTCATGACTTAGTGCAAATTTTTAAACATGTTTGAAAAGGACTCTCAAGGTATATGTGATAGTGGCTAGAATGTGTCATTCTTAGACCATAATGATAATGTGTTATTAATTGACAATTTCAAAGCCTATATTTTCTAATTGGGGACACTTTAATAAGGATTTTGTACATAGTGCTTTCTTTTCTTTGATTTATTGACTGCTCTAATGCTGAAAAACACTGGGAAATCATATTATTTTATCCATAACCCAGCTAAAATCTTTGGTGAAAAAGACTCTTTGTTGAAAGGAAATATGGACCATGGCAGTTCTGGTCGGTAGTCTCTTACAAATATTTTTTGAATTTAATGGTGAATGCATGTGATATTATATTGAGGAAATAGATAATACTGCCTAAATAATATGAAGGAAAAGGTAGTGGAAAGACTCTGTAGGTGATTAAGGATGCAGTGCCAGCAATTCAAGGTGTTTCATTGTGATAGTAGGGTTAGCCAATTCATAGAGATGTATGAGGTTAGGATTTTTTATAGGCTAGTCATGGCATAAACCTAAAAGGAAATAAAATCCCAGATGATAGTGTTATATGTACTCTCAAAAGGAATCACAAGGAGGTGATAATGAACTCTCTCATCAAATAGTGCAAGAGATAACTAGCATATGGCAATGATTAAATGACTATGTTTTGAGTTTTGGAAGTGACCTATGTGTTATGGTTGATACAAGGTTGAAAAGATTCAAAAGATAGTCCAAAAAATCTCAGACCTAACTAAGGATAACTCTCATCAAACAAAGAAAACATTTAGGAAAAAATTCAAGCAAAGGGATAGTTTCTGGAAAAAGGGTAGTATATAGCAATATAAGGGACTACCTACAAGTCCAAAGGGTAGAGATAAAAATGATAGTCAAAGATAGCATAGTCAAGAAGGATGATCATGATTATTTTAAAGGGTTAGTGTATATATGGTCAAGGTTTTTGAGATCACTATGTCCAAGATACAATCCGTGAAGAAAGAGTTTTTTGAGTAGAACTATGGTATACCTTTTAAAATATAGTTTACATCATGAGAAGTGGCAATGAACCTCACATAGTGCTTGATAATTGGTGGTAGACCTTAAAGAATGAGAATATTTCTGAATAGGCTTGATGCAATAAAGGTTTCATGCCAAATAACATGACAATAGGGCATGAAAAAGTGTATGCAGTGATTTCCAACAATGATAGTGATGATGTGTTAAGGGATCTACATCAACTTGAGAGACATAGTGAACAATGCTCACAGTAGATAGGATGTTGGGATACAATTAGTGCACCTACTCAATGAGTATGATATAAAGATCTTCAATATAAGGTTTTGTTTGGATTGCATGTTGTACAACCATAGTTGAAAAAGGAAACATGATAGTGGACAATACAATTGCAATTGCAAGGTCATGAAGATGTAAATGATAGTCAACTATGACTATTGGAAACATGATGATTATGCACAGTCCTCATCAAAAGGATGTTGAAAGGTGTTAATGATGAATGATAGTGGTGATGTCTAGGAATGGAGCTTTGCATATAGTCATACAATAGCCTTGATTATAATTTACCATTGTATTGTGACCTTGTTGAGGTGGATTGGAATGACAATTTAAAATCATGATAGAACCATATTGACAAGGTAAAAATTACTAAAGAAGATCCGTGTGATAGCCAGCTTGGTTTGTAGGGACATTAAGCTCTATATGGGAAACCACAATGAGAAGGGCTTTCAAGAAAGCATCTAGGAGCATATATTATAAGGTCAAGTCATCAAGCATAAGTTTGGTTCTATCAATTTGGTGCCATACAAGTCACATAAACCATCTCCTATATGCCAGAGGTAGTTCATATTTAAAGGGGGAAGTTCATAGTTGAGAAGGGAAATCATTAAGATTATCATAGTGGAGTCTATAAAAATTATTGACTATGAGATTATGCACAAATAGTCACCATAGAGATGAAAATCTAGACAAAGGCATGCCATTATTTATTCATGGTATGAGTTTTTCTTTAGCAAAGAATGTAATAAGGTTATATCCCCATGAATAATGAGCAACCCTTAGCAAGCATACAATAGGAAATCTTGAGATGAAATGAAGACTTTACAAAACTCCTAAAGGAAGTTCTTATATAACAATAAGAGTATCAAGAGGATTTGAAAACCTCAAATGGAGATCGCAATTATAACGTGTAAAGGAAATGTATGCATAAATATTACAATCTAAATGCATTTCTAAGGCATAGAGATGTCTCATAGTGAGTAGTACAGATAAAGAAAAGCCACCAAAATTTGATACACACCTAAATAATAATGGTAAAGTAACTCATTATGCTAAGTGACATAAGATAAAGAATATAGTCATAATACTATGATTTCAACACCCACTAGGTCATAAAAAGAGTAGTGACCAATGAGAAGGACAATGGATTCAATCTCTCACAATCATCTTCAAAGATAAATAGATGGGTCTTCAAGACATTGTGACATTCAAGACAAAGTAATGAGTTCATGGAATATGCATGGTCATCGTTGAAGGGTTGTTGAAGGGTATTAATGATAGGTGACAGTGTTGGGGATTAGGTATAGATGATTGAGAATAATAGGTGAAAGTTAAATAGAGTAGCCACCATTATACCACAATCATGATCAAATCCTCAAAATCCAATATGTTTGACAAGTAATCCAAGGAAACGAAGGCACCCTGCCAAAGTCAAAGACGACTGCCCAAAAATAATAGTCAGCCATGAATGGAGGCCAAATGACAATCAAAGGCCAATGGAATGAAATTCAGTCCATCAAGTGTCAGGGATCATGATGAGAATAGAGGAGGAATGTCAATTCATCTAAGGTACATGCATTTTTGATAAAAGTATAATAGAAAGCTTTAATGACAGAGTTAGAAGGCATTTTCATATGTCCATAAAAGATAACATGATAGTTGTTTGGTGAGATGAGTAGACGTAATGGAGCATAAGAATAATATTGGTCAAAATTCAAAAGATAGTCTTCAATTATTATGTCTATTCATTGACACTTTTCAAGAATTTGTGAGTAGTTCAGTGCAAGGAATATTTGATAAGCCTTCAAGGTAGTGATGACATTGAACAAAGTAGTTAAGACCTTTGTCCCATGCCATAAAGAGATTGTTTCTTTTCAAAAAACTCTTGAAAACACATGTACTATCATCATGGAAATGAAAATTTAGACATTTATGAATAAGTTGGGTAGTTTGATGGATTCTATGAGTAATTAAGGGATATCATACAATCACCTACGGGAAATTTTTGAACAACAAAGGAAAATATGGTGACAAGGACAATAGTTTGAGCTTCTTAGGGGTAGTTTGAGGGTTTTTAGGAGTAGTTAAAACTTTTTTCCAAGGATTTAAGAAACTCATAACCAGTTGGAGCATATTTTGAGGAGCTAAAGAGGCCAAGTCAAGCAAGAAGACCTCTTTGGTGTGTAAAGAAGGTTTCCCTATTTTTAAGCATGATAACTTAGTCAATTTTAGTTCCTATATGCTCTCCAATGCTTGGGATGATATATAGGACCCTTAGGATTTCTTTTTCACTTAGCTCTTTCATGTTTTTTGAGCTGTAAAAACAAAAAACAACATTGTAACTCAATTTTGTTTTAGTCACAACAACTAAGATATATTCTGTAACACATATCTCAAAGAAAGGACATATATTTTATACTTGTATCTATTGTAAGAACACTTTTATTTCAATAGAATTCAATATTTTTCCTTCTTAACAATTGTATTTTTGTGTGCAAAATGGATGATTGATGTATTTTTTGTGTTTTATGTTTAAATATTTAAAATGCATTGTCTCATGTCCAACACCTTTAGGTAGAAAATGAATGTTTCATAGAGGTCATAGGTTATGGACCACTAAGTTTAAACTCTTTTTTTGTGAAAATATCATGATTTTCCTTCTAAAGATTGCAAACACTTCAACTTTCCTCTGAAATACTCATGTATGAACATGTCATATATTTGGGTTGTGTAAACACAAACTAAAAACTAAGAGATTATGTGTCAAAATAGTAGTTCAAAGTCATTCTAGTTTGGTGAATCATATTTTTGTCATTCCAAGTTCATTTTTTATGATTTTCCCTTCACTCTTTTCTTAGAAGCAACAATAGATGACTTAGCTTAGGTGATAGAACCAAATGAAATAGGCCCTCTCTAGAGGTTTTTTTTGTTTAGGTTACCCACAACTTGGAAAATCCTCATGTTTCACTAGTAGATTGAGTTTTACAACTCAGTTAGGGTGCATATTTAGTGACAATAGTTTTTGGCACGTGCGTTGGGACTATTTGAGGTATAAACAGTCAAAAAATAAACTTATACTTGTTGGTTTTCTTATGTTTATGAGCAATTTTCAAGATTTTTGAAGTGTTTAGAACATATCTGGTGACTCTAACTTCTAGTTTTGAAGAAGATAGTGCATGAATAGCACATGAGAAGGGTCAAAACTTGAGGAAATGCAACCCCTTTTGAATATTTACAATTTTCTCCACCTAGGAGAAAGGGAAGAACATTGCAAAGGAGCCCTACTTACTCAAGAAGGATTCATTCTACACCACCCTCAAAAGGGTATATTTCCACATTCCAATAAATTAGTCACCTTTGTTTCCTATGACAACACAAAGGAACCATGGTTTTGTTCCTTTCGATCAAGGAAACCCACTAAATTTGCAACAACATGATGACATTCCCATGGTAGCCTTGAAAATTGTGCCATTTTACATTGGTGAAGATCATACTACACTAAATGAGCACATAAAAGATGTGGATACCCTTTGTACAGTCCATATCACTGAAGAGAATGTTGCAGTGAGGTTGCTAGCAACATATTTCAAAGGCAAAGCACTGTAATGGTTCAGTGGGTTGAGGGTGAACTCAATAAACACTTGGGATCAACTGGGAGACCATATTTGCAAGCATTTTGAAGACAAATCATACCATTTATCTCTAGTTGAGCAGCTGGATATTATCAAGAGGGCTCCTCATGAGCACATGATAGATTTGAATCTCAATTTTCAAAGGACTTGGGATAGAATCCCATTGTTAGTAAGACCTTTAACCCAACATGCTTTTCTATATTTTTTGAGGGCTTTTAATAGTGATATTTTGGTAATGATACAACCTATGGGTGAAAACACACTTCCTGATGCATATGAGATGGCTATTAGAGCTGAAAATAGTCTCATCCAAGTTGGGAAAATTTCCCCAAGACCTCCAATGCCTATATTCCTTGAAATGTAGAAAACTATGCCTATGGAAGTGCCACAAATAGCCCCTATACCTGCTATCCATGTTCATGAATTTTTTTCCCAACTCCATCTTTTGAAATACAAGAGATAAAGGGGTTGCTTCAAACATTTGGAAATGAATTAGTTAACCTAAAAAAGCAATTACTCCAAAATTATTGACCTTACCAATGCCAAAATCAAGCACAAGGCCAACCAAATCAATCAAATAGGTTGCCTTGCCACACAAATAATCAAGACCAAAGACAACCCCTTAACCCAAGGCCTTTTCAACCATACAACCCAAATGTGTCAAGCTCATCTAGAGAGCTAGTTCTTGTCCAAAACAAACTTGCTCAAGATTATGAGTGGTGTTTCCCTTGTAATCAACCCCATAACCAATCTGTTTGTTCAAATGGGGTGATCAACCAAGCCTTAATGGTGCAAAATGTGTCTAGCTTGCAGCCAAATACACCTAATGAAACACCCTCACAAAAATAATAACCTCCTCCAAGTGACACTACACTTCTAATTAGCAAGGAGAGGAGTTTTGTGAAGTTAACTTAGGCTATTCTTATATAACAGCTAACACAAGAGGGAAAAAGAGGGTTGTTGAGATGGGACAACCAAAAAATAAGGAGCCTCATCAAGCTCCTAGAGTGAACCAAGAGGTTGTTGGCCCATCTACATCTCATGCAACACATATCATACATATAAATCAGCAAGGCGCCACCAAAGAACAACTTGGGAATTAGTCTATGAAGAAAGAAAATTTGAGTATTTCTATGTGAGACTCTTTGTCTATCTTAGGACAAAGGGATTTGTTGAAAGTCGCCTTATCAAATTTGAGTGTGTCAAATGAATATACTACTGACAAAGAGAAGGTTGTACTTACCAATACACCCCAAAATATTAGTGGATAACCAAGAAAAGAAGTCAAGCCACCAGCTTTCTATGTGTCATTGATCATAGGAGATAGCCTTGTTCATAATTGCATGATTGATTCAAGGGCTAGTAGTTCTATCATGCCTAAGAAAATTGTAGATAGGATGGGTTTGAGATTCTATCTCTTGCAAAAGGGGTAGTTCAACTTGATGAAACAACCATCAACACTATAGGGGTTATTAATAACTTGAGTCTTACCTTACATGCTTGTCCCAAATTTTCTATTCCATGAGATATATATGTAATTGCTTTGCCACCTTACTTTTCTCTTTGTCCCTCAAGGGATTTCAATGCTAAAATAGGGGGCTACCTATCTTCAGATTGGTCACATATGTTGTTTAGGACAAGATATGAAACCAAAGTAGCCATTAAATCTGATTCAATAGAAAAATATCACATAGAGCCATATGTACCTTGTGTTGCCAATGCTAACTATGTTATTTTTGACCATGATGAGCATATTTCTATACAAAAACCAAGCACCCAACCTGAGAGTATTCCTGACATTATATTGGATGCATGGGGAGCTGAAAAAATTTAAGTTGACCCAAACAAGAATCTTGAAAAGTTAGGTTTAGGTGTTTACATGATTCATGAACAAGATTCTATCATTCCTAACCTTCAAAAGAAGGATAAACAACAACAAAATAAAGTTTGGAAGATATTTTTTGATGGTTTAAGAATAAAAAATGGATCTGGTGGGGGTGCTATGCTTGTATCCTTATAAGGTGAAAAGTACTACTCAACGTTTCATTTTTATTTTAGCTGTACTAATAATACAAATGAGTATGAAGGTCTGATATAGGGTTTAGAATAAGCAAGGAAAAGGAAAATAAGTTGCATACAAGTGTTTGGTGATAGTAAGTTGATTGTGAACTAGGAAAGAGGCTTGCATGTGACCAAAAAATACTTGCTTAAGTCCTATAAGCTTAGGGTATGAGATATGATAGAAGAATTCGATGCTTTTAATTTGTTGTCCATACCTAGAAATCAGAACAAACATGCTGATAGGTTGGCTTCCATAGGTGCCCATTTTGATATTCCAAATGATATTAAAAAGTATAAGGTACAACAATATGTTAAGGTAGTAGTGATGCCATCTATTCCTAACAATAATGTCCATTGGAAAGTTTTTGAAAGTGATGAATATGTGCTTAGTTTTTTTCTTGAAGAAGCTGGGTTTTTAGTTGGAAATCGATAAAAATTACAACAACAATATGGTGACCAAATTATATAGCTAAAAACAAATAATTTAGAAAAAGGTTTGGTCACCTTAGAGTCCATTTTTAATTCAGATGATCAGCTTAAAAAGGGAAAAACTAGCATGCATGTCAAGCAAGAGAACTACAAAGAGGTGAAAATTTTCAAAGGTAAGCTTCTTAAGATTGGTAAGATTTGTTCTCAAGAGGTCTGAGAAGCTTTTGTTTCAATTTGTCAAGAGTTCTATGATATTTTTCTTGTGAATATTATGATTTGAAAGGTTTTGACCCCAAGATTTCCCAACATACCATTGAGCTTGAGCCACATGCAAAACTATTAAGGAAAAAATAAAGGCCTTTGAATCCCAAACTTGAGCCACTCATGAAAATGTAACTGAATAAGTTGATTGAGGGTAATATCATTTTTCCAATTAAACACACCTCATGGGTTTCCAACCTTGTTCCTGTTAGGAAGAAAAATGGGGAGATAAGACCTTGTGTTGACTTTAGGGACCTGACTAGTGCCTCACTCAAATACCATTACCCATTGCCCTTTATGGAACAAATTCTATAAGTTGTTGTAGGTTCAAAGAGGTTTTCTCTGCTTGATGGTTATTCTAGGTATAACCAAGTGGTAGTGAAAGATGAAGATTAGTATAAGACAACCTTCACTACCAAGTGGGGAAAAATGGAATACAAGATAATTCCCTTTGGTTTGTCCAATGCTGGTGCAAATTTTCAAAGGGAAATGGATATGGCTTTCCAAGGGCTAATTTAAAAATTGGTGCTAATTTATCTTGATGACATTACTATTTTTTCAAATAATGCTAATGAACACCTTTCTCATTTAAGGCAAGTGTTAATTGATAGGTGTAGTGAGTATGGCATATCCCTTAACCCAAAAAGTGAATATTTTTTGTCCATGAAGGTAAGCTCCTTCGACATGTGGTCTCAAAACATGGAGTTACCATTGATACTGAAAGAGTAAGTAAGTAGCATTCTTGCTTTACCTTTGCCTAGTCATAAAAAGGGGCTGCAAATTTTCCTTGGTAGAATCAATTTTATAATCAGGTTTATACCTGATGTAGCCAATCTTTTGAAGCCTCTAACTACAATTTTTAAGAAGAATGTGAGTTTCATTTGGTCAAAAGAAGGAAAAAATAGTTTTGAGGCCATCAAAGAAGCATTAATAGCAACACCTACATTGGTAAATCCTAACTTTGCCAAATATTTCTTCCTTTATGTCTTTGGTAGCATAGATACCATCTCTGCTATGTTGATACAATAAAATGATGATGGTTTAGAGAAACCAATAGCATTTTTCAATCAAGGCCTAGAAGGTTATGAGAAAAGGTATTCTTTTGTTGATAAAAATGTTCTTGTTGTGATTAGAAGTCTCAAAAAATTTCGTTAATTGGTTTCCAATAATAAGATTCAATTGATGGTTGATGACCCAAGTGTTAAAGAATTCTTATTGAGTAAACATTTGAGTGACAAAAGGTCTAGGTGGATCACCAAAGTGATGGAATATGATGTGGAAATCAAAGTTACAAAGCTAGTAAGAGGTAAGGGACTATGTGACCAGCTAGTTGTTGGGTTAGAAAATGATGAATAATTTCAAGAAGTTATCCTTGTGACAAGCGAAGAGCCACAAACTGCAACACCATCATTGGGTACTAGTTGGACACATGAAATGATTCATTATCTTCAAATTGGTGAGTGTCCCAAAGAGCTAAATAGTGCCAAAAGGAGGTATTTCATGCTTCAAGAAATCCCTTACATCCTTTTTAATGGTGTGTTTAGAAAAGATTGTAATGGTGTCCTCTTGAGATGTATATAATCTGACCAAATTGGAAAAATATTGCATGAGTTTCATGATGGACCAACTAGTGGTGATTTTGCACCAAAGACAACAGCCTTGAAAGTCATGAGGGGTAGTTCTTATTGGCCTTCTCTCCTCAAGGATGAAAATGCATGGGTTAGATAGTTTAGGAAATATGCTATTTTTGTAGGTAAAAAAAGTTAGAAGCCTTACCTTTGCATCCAATATCAGTTGACCAATCTTTCATGAAGTGGGGTCTTGACTTCATTGGAGTCATTAATCCACCATCTAGTTCTGGACATAAATGGGTGTTGATAGCTACATACTATTTCACCAAATGGATGGAAGCTACAACTCTAAAGGAAGAAAATGAAAGTGTTATCCTAAACTTTTATGAAGACTTGGTCACAAGGTTTGGTATTCCTGATTCAATCATCTCAGACAATTCTTCGGCTTTTGTAGGGATAAGAGTAGTTGATTGGGCTATTAAATATGGCATTCATTTGAGTACTTCATCAAAATACTACCCACAAGGCAATGGAAAAGTTGAGTCCACTAACAAGAATTTGATCAGGATCATTAAGAGGACCATTGGAGACAATTAGAGGAATTGGCATAGCAGATTAAAATCAGCCTTATGGGCTGATATGATTACTCCTAAAATGTCCACTGGAAACTCTCCTTTTATGCTTGTGTATGGAAGGGAAGCAAAGTTTCCTATTTCAGTTGAGCTACTAGCTTTGAGCCTTGTAAAATAGCTAGAGATGTTGGAAGAAGGACCTATGGAAGTAAGTCTTGCTGAGTTAATGGAGTTGGAAGAAACTAGAAGGAAAGCAATAAAACAACTAGAAAGGTATCAAACAAAAATGAAGAAAACCTTTGATAAAGGAGCAACACCTAGACACTTCAAGGAAAGTGATCTCGTCCTCAAATGGGATGAGTTGAAGAGAATACCTAGGAAGCATACTAATTTTACTGCCATGTGGAGTGGCCCAATCATACTATTAAGATGCAAACAACACAATGCCTTTCAACTATCTAATATGGAAGGTGAATTTTTACCTATCCTAGTCAATGGGATACACCTCAAGTTTTTTTTTGAGATAAAAAGGTATGATTGTACATATTAGCTTAGGTTCTTTGAGTCAATAAGTTTTGTTGCACATTAGTTTCAGGTGTTTTATCATTCTTATAAGTGTTTATGCATAGTTGGTTAGTTAGTTTTAGTCCGGTTTTCTAGTTTTCTTGGGTAGTTGATTAAGTTGGAAGATGTCAAGCATTGTTTTGAAGTGTTATAGTAGTGCACAAGGTATGATTTTTACAATATTTTTTCAAGTTCCTTCATGAATCTTTATGCCCAATGAACTATATAAGGCAACTGATCACCATGTTTAGTAGGCAAACATCTTCGAGAGGCCACCAAGAATGTTGCAAAATCCTTTATTTTAAGGCTTTTATTATGATTTTTGTCTTAAGACTTATAATCTAGAACTTATAAAAATATTAATGATGAGGGTTAAAGCTTTGCATAAAGGATGAAGTTTCGTTGGAAAAGGAAATGGAAAAACTTGGATGAAGTTTTCACTTTGGAAAACATGGGAAAAAGAGAAAATGAAAACACGAAGGTTAGAGATAAAAAATTTAAGCAATGTGGAAGATGAACTAAATGAGATGCCAAGTATTTGGGTGCCAAGAAAGGAGGGAGTTTTCTCTTTTGTTCCACCTTTTGTGCCTTCACACTTATGCCTCTCTTTTCTCGTTTGCAAAGTGGGACCCCCTTTTTTTTAAGATTTTTCGGCTTTGGGTGTTGTGGCTCCCCCCCCCTTTTCTTTTTCTTTTTGATTTATTTTCCTTGGGTTTTTAATTTTCCCTTGTTTGGCGCCCATTGCATCAGTCTTATTGCCCAAATTATGATGAAGCATCATCGAGATTAAATTCTACCAACCTGTACTAGCATGCCTTTAATGAATTTTTTTTGAAGAGATATTGACTAGAAACTTCATACTTTTTTGCATTCGTCGGTTCAAACAAACACATTTTTTTCCAACAAGCTCTTTAACTATTTGTTATTATTCTAGGAAAGATTGACTCATGTGTAAGCACAAGGGTGTGTTTGCATTCAAAGTTGCATGATCGATTTTCATTCCTGAAGTTTTTATCTTATTGCTCGCTTGCTTTCTTGCATGCTCATGTGTGGCATTCTCCTGGATCATCTCGTTCTTATTTCTCCTTCTTCCTCCTAGGTGTTGCTCATATTGTCCAGGTTGGTTAATTTAGAGCCTTTAACTTATAAATTTCCTTAACTGGCTTGCTTGGCATGGGTGTTCATTTAGGGTTTTTGGTTTCGTTTTGTATTTTTTTCTTTTGGGTTTTTGGTTTGGTTTTGGTATTCCTTTGTCATTTTATTTTCTTTTCAGTTTTCCCTATTATTTTTTTTCTCTTTCCATTTTTTCATCTCTTCTTTCCCACCAGATCATGTGTTTCATTGGTACGTCGATCGATGGTGTTTATGACATCATCATCGAGAATTAGACCTTGGGATTTCCTTGTGATCTTCCCTTGGTTAGTTTATTGGTTTCCTTGGGTTTTGACTTGGATCCTTGCCTTAGAATTTTCAAGACTTGAAGCCTAGTTTTGGGTTTCAAATTTTGTCGTGTTCATTTGTTGCTTACTGAAAATGTTGGCAAGGGGTAAGGAGAAACCCCGATCCCTGACCAATGACCTTACATTTTACTTAGCCAATTTGATGGAAGATATTCAAACATAAAACTTCAGAGATCATCCTTGCCTCTTGCTTAAAGAGGTGCAAAGGGTATTGAGCATCCCTGACCTCCGATCCTTGATTTCTTGTGTAACATAACACTTAGCTAAAATCTTGGTCTTCATTTTATTATTTCGAATATTAGACGTTGAGGATCCCATTTGTTCATTTTATTATAGAGGTAGGAGGTATGACAAACCCCT
Source organism: Sequoiadendron giganteum (assembly GCA_007115665.2). Taxonomy (NCBI): domain Eukaryota; kingdom Viridiplantae; phylum Streptophyta; class Pinopsida; order Cupressales; family Cupressaceae; genus Sequoiadendron; species Sequoiadendron giganteum. The sequence continues at coordinate 263,168,506 of CM021103.1, forward strand.
GAACTTTGATATTTGCCATCATGAAGGATTGTTTTCATCATGGTAAAGTTATCAGGAGAGTCTTCATTGAAAAAATTTCAAAATGAATCAAGTTAGATAAATGAATGAGAATCAGGCCTCAGTTGTCAAGATTTTGATTTTGATTTTGAAATATGAAAATGAAAAGACAAAACCCCACAACCCGATCTTCAAAGTACTTTTGGACTTCGCGAGTCAAAAGTACCCTTTACACACTACTAATAACAAAAAGGTATTAGATAAGGGGGATCCATGATCCTTGATACCCAATTGAATACAAATGATTATTGAGATAGATTTCTCTAATGAGTACAGAATAAATTCCTACCCCAATTATACTTAATAAGAACACAAACAAAATTTCTTCCTTTGTGTCACCCTTCAAACATCGAGTATTGTTGATACCTCTTACCCATTTCTTATAGAGGTGCAAAGGGTAAGGGTTATCCTTCATTAACGACATCTAGGATTTCTTGCTTTCAACTATTGTAAGAATAGATGCATCTCTTATGTTTAAAGGATAAAGTTTAAAATAAAAGAAGTGAGGATGATTAATAGTTCTAAAACGAGTGGTAAGGAGTAAATCGAAAAGTCAAAATCTGATCCCTGAAATCCTTTTGGACTTCACAGGTCAGAGATACTGCTTAACCAATACCATTGCCTATAAGGAGGTAAGGGGTAATGGGGATCTCTGATCCTCGACACCTGATCAAACTAGGATCATATCCTCAATGAGAATTTATTAATGAATAGAGGGTAAAGGATATCTCTGATATTCGATGCCTGAGAAGATTTTAAAACTTAGCAATGAAAATTCATTTTATAGGTATTGGGTATAGGGAAACCTTGATCCTCGATAATTGAAGGATTTTAATAATAGAAGCATGAAAGCTTAAGGGTATATGCTAATGGTAAAGGGCAAGTGGGAGGCCTAAAGTTTGATCCCCAAAGTTGTATAACTTTAGCTTAATGAATTATAACTTTGAGTATATATGGCCTAACACGATTTATCCTGAAAGGTTTTTCTTCGTATTGTAGGAAAAAGATATTGTGTGGTACTATTTTTTTGTAGGAAATATGCCTCTAAAGGATTATAAGGAGATGAAGTACCAATTTAGTGGATACCACCTAGTGGAAAGGATGAATCAAATCATGCCAACCTGGTCTGATCACTTTACCAAATAACTAGAGATGGTTGGAGATCGTTGCTGATATCTACATGTGTTTTGTGATGAGTGATGCTACCAATTCTATGCATGATGTATTCTCCCGGTACCGACCAAGTTAAAGATGTCCAAGAATGTGTGCGACAGCTACTAGAGAAATCAATGCACATATCATGCACCTGAGTTTAGTGGCACTGAATATTTTGAAGACTACCACTTATTTCAGTTTACTTTCAGTTGTCATTTTCATGCTTCTCTAATTTAGAAAGAGATTCAACTCCAAATAGGGCACCCAGTTGTGCTTTTATTTATTTTTAGTTTTCTTTTAGTTAAAGACTCAAGCACTGGAGGTACTTCCATTTATATTTTTTATCAGATCCCTAGTTTTAGGAACTTTTTTTTCTATAAATGTTTGATTTTGGATCATTTCTAAGGGTCTAAATTCTTATGTAATTTATGCAACTACAAACAATACAATCTTGGTGTGGAGTTTACCTGCTGACTTTTGTGTGAAAAGCTTTGATCTATTTATCTGAGGATTACACATGTATTGCATGCATTAGGATTCAACACCATGGTGATGGTATAATCATTCATTTTAATCAAAATGACTAAATTGATGAGATTTGAGTTAAATTTGTGGAATTAAGTAGGATTTTTTCCCAGATTTGCACATGGTTGATGACGTTCTGGTTGGATGAAATTCAAAAATCTTATGTGTTTGATTTTCCTTTGAAGATTGCACTCCATTGATAGTAGATGTGTGAATGTTATCTATGTTAATGGTTGTTTGAATGATCTTATTTAAACCTATAGACATGATTAATAGAATTCTTTGTGCTATTGTTCGAATAGATTTATATTTATTCCAATAATTTCTATTGGTTTCTTTTGAAATATCTCTTATTACCCTATTCTGTTGTCTTTTATTTTGAAACATGGTTACTGAAATAGTTTGAAAGAGCACTAAATCATTTTAAATCTACTTATGTTCTATATACAATCTAAGTCTAATCAATGAAATCATTATGTCACAGTTGTATTTAAATTCCTAGATTTTCTAAAAAATCTAGATCCCTCGTGTAATCACATTGTTCTCACCTTTGTGCTTTCCACACTGTCAAGACCTAAATAGAAAGGAACCTTGGAGTAGTTTATACTAATTTTCAAGAGGGGAAATAATCTTATTGCCTAGTACATTGTGAGTGACTAACAACCCCCTTAATAAAATTAGCACTAGATGGAGGGCCTTAAACAAAAAAAGTTCAAAAACATTGGGTCATTCTCCGTGGAAAGATATCGTAGAGTCCTTAGGTCTTCTCCCAACAAAGGAGATTTGATTGAATTATTACAACATAGGAAAACCTAGAGTGATAAAGGTAAATCTAAAGGTGAAGCTTCTAACCCTATAACTCCACCACTAAGCTTAGGTTTTCCATCATTTCATATAATTCTAGCAACACCCTAGACCACAACTATTATTGCATCTCCACCATTATAGATGGCCTTTTTCATAATAAACGAGAGTTCCCCATTGGAAATACAAGGATCTTTACATGATTTTCCTAAGACCCCATTAAATTTCTATCCTAAATTTGTGTACGGTGAAGGCAAGAAAACAAAAGATCATGCCAAAACTTTTATAGAAATAAGCAACAAGGCACAAATTGCTCACCAAGATGTGGTTTGCAAATTGTTCACATATTCCTTTTTATAGTTTTCATACAATTGGTATTTTCACCTTCCTAGAGGAACAATCCACACTTGGTAGGATCCAAAAGATAAGTTCCTAAACCAGTTCAAAATATATACAAATCCTAATATTTTGTACCATCAATTCATGACTTATAGGAAGGAGCCTAACGAGCCAATTAGTATCTATAACACCAAATTCCACAAGACATATAAGAAGTTAGAAACCCAATATGTGATACCAGAATTAATGGATATCCAAACTTACTTGAGATCTATTGATACTTTCACTAGTTTATTCTTAAGGAGGCTACCTAAAAATGAAAAAAATACATTGGATAAAATTTATCAAGAAGCCATTATAATTTCCTAGAAAATGGATCAGCAAGTGAGAAATTTTTTTAGATCTTTGCCATCCCTTGGTCCTTTAGGAGTACCTAACCAAATTTATGCTATAAGTAATGCTTTAACAAACCATACACCATTGATGAATCATATCCATAGAATAGTAAACTAATTTCCAAACTTACTGCCATATCAATCCCCTATCCAGAAAACCCTCACCACACCTACGCTCACTTATCCAAGTTATGGACAAGATGCCAACATTACAAATGGTGCAAGACAACCAACCAAAGTATTTTTTGAGCAACCAAGATCATCCTCTGAATTAGGTCAGAATGCTCAACTGGATTCAAATATGGAGGCCATGAAAAATATGTTATCTCAAATGATAAATAAAATGAAAAATTTGAAAGTCAATCCTCCCCAAGTAGGGAACATTTAGAATCAAAATAGCCAAGGTTTTTGTCATAACCAATGAAATAATCAAAACAACCAGGGGTTTCAAAACAAAGGGTTCAATTTATAAAGAGGCAACCAAACTTAGAATACATGGCCTAATAATGGAGGAGTTCCCAACCCCTTGGATGGTGCTAATGTGGTAGATTCTGCAGATAACCTTGGTTGCAGATTTCTTGAAACATATGATCATAGTGAGGCCAATTTCTCGGATATGCAGAGAATATCTTCATTAATGCATGGTAATTCTCAAACCCCTACTAGTGACATGTAATGCAATGATGGTAGATTCCTACGAGAATAACCCAGGACATTCTACTCAGGAAGAAGGGTTCACATTCCCATTTGAAAATGAAAATGAACCAAAAATCCATGACATCTTTTCCTTCCAACAAAAAATGAGGAACTGTAATTTGAGGAGTAGGAATGAACCATTGAATGATCCCACCAAGATCACATCCAACTCTCCCAGACCCTTATGTGGACAATAACCCTCCTACTCCAAAAGATCCCTTTGTGTGGAAGACTATATCCAATAGCTTAACCCCTATAGAACTCAAATCCAAAGTGAAGATTAAGATAGTGTTGTTGATGATTTCAAGAAAAAAGGGAAACATCTCTATCTATGATATGTTGCAGCATTGTCCAACCCAAAAAGAAGCGCTGCTGAAATATTTAGGCAATAGCCCTGGAGCTTCTGTTGGCCCCACTCAAAAAGATAAAGGGAAATTTCTTAATACCTCTGATGTCATGAAAACTATTTCAAAGGTAAAACTGGAATCCCACCTTTTTTGTTAACAATACACATGTTTGGAAAAAATGTTCATAAATGTTTAGTGGACTCAAGAGCATCATGCAACATCATACCCTATTCCATCTGTCAGAAGCTAGGAATAACACCTATACTAGCTAATAGAGTTGTGGTCCAATTCGATAAAACTGAAGTCAAAGTCATAAGGGAGTTAAAAAATATTCATATGCAATTATCTTCTAACCCAATGGTTTAGGAATATATTGATATACATGTAGTAGACATCCTCTAAATGTATGAAATGCTCCTCAACTGAGAATGGACTAAAAAATTAAGAGGATGGTTCTCAATTGACTTCACTCAACTTTGGTTGCCATGGAAATTCCTTAATAACCATATCAAGATTGATGTCGAGGCTAATTTGAAACATGTAATAACTGCATACAATTCTCCTAATGAAGTGGAATTCATAGATCTAAGCTTAGGTGTCTATAAAATGAATGGCATTATGATGACATCACTAGCAACTGAAGAACAACCAGAAGTAGATAGTCCTATTAAGGGGCTGTAAGAGTTTGAAACTACAGATCAGGTATTTCAAGATTTTTTGAATACAATTTATAATGACCTAGATAACCTCGTAGAATATGTAGATCTATCTATACTATTATTACCAGGGTGGTGTAGGATTCACAAAGTAGAACACTTTGAGTTCACTTGTCTAGCTTGTCAAGATGCATGGGAAAGAGCCAAAATAATGCAATACCCCAAGCTTGAGGGTAGTGATTTAGATGAAAACACTACAAAAGATGAAAGTTATGAATCATTAGATTAGTTGACCTCAGAAGATGAACTAGATATTGAAAAAGAATTTTTCATCCTTCTCATACAAGAAACTCTTGATGAGGAGAGCTTGAAACTTGTGGAGAGAAATCTTCTAGAAGACACAAGAAAGAAAGTAAAGGAATCAATTTTTATTGGCCAAAGTGGCTAAGGAAAGGTCAACATTCCACCAACATCACCCCTAAAAAGGAAAACAATGTGGAAGCTTAGATTTGATGGATCTAAGCACAAACATGGAAATGGTTTTGGGATAGAGTTGGTCAATCCACAGGGAAAATATTTCTTGAGTTCTTTCATATTGCAGTTCATGTGCACCAATAATGTCATTGAGTATGAAGCTCTGATTAGAGGTCTATTGTTGGCACATCGGAAAAGGGCCAAACACTTGATCATAAAAGGAGATTCTTAGCTGATTGTAAGGTAGGAAAGAAGAAAATATTCCTCCCATGATAAAATATTGGTTGTCTATCAAAAAACGATATGAGATTTGATTGAAGATTTTGAATCTTTTAACATAAAATCAATCCCAAGATGAAAAATTATATTGCAAAGGCCATCACCACTTCTGTAAGTTCCTTGGAACCTATGTTTGGTTCTCGTTTGAGACAGTTTTCAGTAGAGATGGTTCCTATTCCATCAATTCTGGATAACATCACTAACTTTTAGGCTTTTGAAGATGATCAACACATCCTTGAATTCATTACTAGTGTATACACCTAAAATTGGTCTGGAGAATCCGATTAATTAAATATGAATTATATGATTAATTATCCTAATTTCTTCTACTGTTTGAATAAATAGAAATAATTATTTATATAGTTCATGTTCACGTCACATTTAAATTCTTCCAATCTCATCTTAATTAAATAAACAAAATTAAATACTTTGTTTGATTTAATTATCATTTCTATTTTATTTTATCACATCAATCTTAAATTAATTAAATAAAGATTAAACACTTTATTGATTAATTGTCATTATTCTTCTGTTTAATTTGATAAACAACTTCTATAGTTTGTTTTATTAAATTATTTATCCCCCTTTTTCTAATTTAAATAAATAAAAAATATTTAAATAAAGGCATAAGGAATATTCCTCTATATTTCCTCAAAATCAAATTAGATATCCTATGTCTAATTTATGTCTAAAATCATGTCAAAATTAATGCTTTGAAACTTCACGGGAAGTTTTGGAGACAAATTGGAGACAAATTCCAAATTCTTCTCTCAATCCTCCTCCATCAATCTTTCCTCTTCTCTTGCCTGGTGTTTTCATGGGTAGAGACAATCTCCAAATTTCTCTCAATCTCCTCCATCCTTCACCATTCAATCCTCCAGATTGAATCCAAGCCTCTCTTTTCCATCCCCGTGCCTTTCTACATCCAGAAAATCTATAAATAAAGCCTCATTGAACCAAGAAAAGGATCCCAGGTTATACAGTTTACTCTGTAGAAATTCACCAAGCATCCAGCATCGAAACATCCAAGCATCCAAGCATCCAAGCATTCAAGCATCAAGCATTCAATCTTTCACAATCATGGCTGCCTCCTATAGCTGCATTTCTTAGTTTTTATGTCAATCCATATTGCATTAGTTTCTTTTGATCATATACATATTATCAACATCCTTCTCATTCTCTAAATTGTCATTTTAACAATCATAGTGGTCACACGATCTGAGAGCCACAGTGATTTAATAAATCATTGGAGATAGAGAGAAATATGATGCTTTCAATAGATTATTGTTTTGAATTAGTTCAATTTGCTTTGTCTTTGATATAATGTCATATTAAGAAGTGTTTTATTCCTTTCTACTTATTCACACTTACAATTTGGCGCCCACCGTGGGGCATTAACCTTAATTTTTATCAATTCTTCTCAAAAGTGTCGTGTAGGTTTCCAACATGTTTTATTTCAGAGCTTTCGTCAAATACTATAATGCATTCGTGGAAAACTATAGCGCTTTCGTGCTCTGTTTTAGTGCTTCCATGATACTATAGTGCATCCGTCAAAACTTTTAGCGCTTTCAACTCTAGCGCTTCCATGACCTATTTTGGCGTATCGGTGATCCATTTCCAAAAAAGTTGATTTAGCGCTTCCGTGGCAAAATCTGGTGCTTCGGTGCTCTATTTTGGCGCTTTTGATTTTAGCACATCAGGTAAAAGTTATAGCGCTTCGGTGGACTATTTTAGCACTTTTGTAAATTCAGTCTAGATCTGACACGATCGCGGCCAGATTTTAATTTTTTTCACAGTTGGACTAAAACTTATCAATCCTAGGGTAGCCACTTCTAGTTTCTAAAAAATTATCAATCCTAGGATAGTCACTTCTGGTTTTTAAAATGTATGAATTCTAGGATAGTCACTTTATGTTTTTCTTAAAGAAAATTTATCAATCCTAGGGTAGTCATCGCACTTTTTATAGTATCGGTTAAAAAGAACATCATGATTTTTGTGAAGCAAAATCTTCACATAGATTAGAAAATTGTCTTTTTGGGATTAAAACAAAACAACTTATATGTTGTGCTTGTATGGTGATTAGGCTTATTCTCTCCCCTTAACTGGGTGATCAAAGCGCCAGATTCATCTTTATTTCATACTATTTACGCTTTATTAAATCCTTTACAAGGCCTATCGTAGTGGGAAAAAGTATTCACCCTACGGGAATGACCTAAGTGGGAATGCCTAAAGCTAAGGATTCCAACCCACTATAATCAAAATGCAAGTTGTTGATGAAAAAACAACTTGACGGTAGTGATCAAGATGACCATCCCCAAAATATTTGTTCTAAAGATTGGGAGGTCTCTTGAGGGAGTTTATCAATTGCCGCACCGCACGGAAGCCCTATCTACGAACCATAGAGTAGTATCCCGCCAAGTCAGTATCCAAACATTGCCATACTCATGGTGCAAGGGGAGGGAAGAATCTGCCCCCAAGACACTCACCATATAATTGCCAAGGACCATTTTCTCAGAGGATGAGAAATCCAACTCTGAGTATGCGCCTGGAAACAACAAAAACATGGGCACCCTCTAGGGGGTGACACAGCTGTGTGCGTCAACACAATTTCAAGATGTGGGTTGTGAGTATAACGATGACCTATTTGTCCTTAAGTGTGAGTCTATCTGATTTGTGTACATTTGTCAAAGCAACCCATAAAAACCAATAAGGACCATTCATGGTTCTTGAACATACACGATCTATTCAGTTTAAAACAATTATCCCACAATTGCTTGCTGTGTTTTCACAAAAGTCATTAAAATCAAATTAAAGATCATCCTGAAAGCAACAAGTCAAATCAAGTAAAAAAAAATTCATGATTCGAAAGTGGAAGTCCACCACGTTTTTCAAGAGAACAATCAAAATCACCAAACCTAAGAAACCTCTCAGTTATCGAGATAATTTAAGAAGGCATTTTCTATATCAGAATCGAAAAATATTTTTACAACATAGAACCTTCATTCATAGATATCATGATTTTTCTAAGGGTCACACTCTTGATTATGCTATAGATCCACTTTATTCACGAGCCTTCTTCCAAAGGAGAGCTCTCACACAGTTTCACAACCATAGTCAACACACATGTCAGCCTTATTTCCCACAACCCATGATAGAGTATGCCACAAGGCCAAATCAAATTTTACTATAGAGAGTCTTAAAAGTCCCATTTTTAGCACTCTGGAAACTTGTTTCAGCACTTCAGGTCACTATTTTAACGCTTCTGTGAAATAGCACTTCCGAGCACTATTTTAGCGCTTACAGTCTTTATTTTAGCGCTTTCATCAAACAGTGCTTTCATCATCTTTTTCAGTGCTTTCGGGTACTGTTTTAGTGCATCTATCAATATAGCACTTTCATCACTTTTTCCAACGCTTTCAATCACTGTTTCAGTGCATCTATTAAGATAGCACTTCCATTGCCTGTTTCAATGCTTCAGGACTCTATTCTAGCACTTCTGTGAAATAGTGCCTATGTACTCTGTTTTAGCACTTTCAAAACAGAGAGTTCAAAAATCATACCAGTTAGTCTATCTATCATTTATCCACAGTTTTTACCAGAACACAAGTTTCTTTTTATCAGAATCACTATCTCAAAACCGAAATCAGATAGGTTTATACAAATTTCCAATCTTATAAACTGAAACAAGATCTTGCAAATCAGAAGTATCAAAATCAAATACACAATTTATTACTACACTGAAGTTTCATTATCAGGATACTATCATCCTTTATCACGAAACCAAGTATAGTAATCAAATTTTTAACTTAGCCTTATCAATAATATAAGTCATCTTATTCAACTTTGTTAAAAATTCAATTAACATTTTTCCAGCATAGAAGATCAACATTTCAGAAGAAAGAGTAAAAATTTGTATCCCAATCTTCACTAGGTCCCAAAAACAGAGACTCTTAGAACAAGAACTTGAAACATCCCAAACAATGGTAGAAGAAAATCCTTGGAACAGTCTACACCAAAATGATAAAAATGAAATAACTCCAAAGGACATTCAAACAGCCCAACAAGATCCCAAATTCCATAAATTTATGGAAAAGATTTTAGAAAAAGACATGGAGAAATATCTCTTGATGTTGGCTGAATTGGGTGCTAAACTTCCCAAGGACTTCGACGTAAATCATCTAAAGGAAGCACTTGGAACAAGTGAGACTGAAATACTGCAACACACACAAGCAATGGATCTGGTTGTTGCTTTCATATCCCAAATGCAAATGTTACAACAATAGATATAGGATATGACAAAGGGGAGTACCAAAAGGTATGCGATATAGGACATTTGTCCTTATCCTTTCGATACAACAGTTGGCATGATACCTTTTCCTAAACACTGTGAATTCCCAAAATATGATAAATACAATGGAAGAATGGATCCGATAGATCATATCCTGGAATTCAAAACAATGAGCCTTGAGTTTTCCCATGAGGAAAATTACTTAATGAGATTATTTCCAAGAAGTTTGGGAGGATCATGTATGGAATGGTTTTCAAAATTACAACCAAGTATCAGGACTTTTGACAAACTTGTCAACAGGTTCATCTCCCAATATTCTTTTAACATCCAACACGATGTTACAATAAAGGATCTTTACAACCTAAAATGAAAAAAAGGGGAGATGTTCTTATCTTTTCTACAAAGATGGCGATGATTTTTCACTAGATATCCTTGATCCATTCCGGAGGAAGAGAAGATAGCGTTGTTCATTGACAACTTGATGGAGGAAATGAGTTACAGACTTGAATTGCAATGTCCTCCTACATTCGAAAAAGTAATAGAAAACGGTCTTAAAATTGAAGAAGCACTAGTCAAAAGAGGAGTTATTAAGCATTTCAATGATAAATCATATAACACAAATAACTCCTCCAATCAATACTCAAGCAGTGATAAATCAAAATTTTGGCAAAAGAACCGAAACATGACTACCAAGGAAACAAAAAATGATTCAAAAAATGTCAAACCGATTTTTAACTTGAAAACATCTACATCAAAGAGTCAAAACAATGATTAAATTGTCAAGTCAAATGTCATACAAAGCAACGAGATTGCAAAATCACAGTCATATCAAAAACCATCAAACCGGCGTAGGTTCACACCTTTAGGCCAAATGATGGAATCAACGATGAAAGAATTAGTCACTAGTGGCCTTATCACGACACGGGAAGCAAGATTCTAGGATCCAAAGGTCAAACCATCATGGTGGAATGATGTAGATTACAGCAACTTCCATAACAACAAAGGTCACAAAAACAACGATTGTATGGAGTTGAAACACGTAGTACAGGATTTGATCGACAACAATAAAATATATGTGGAGGGACCCCAAAACAATAATGATCATTTAGCCTTCAAGAACCCTTTTTCAAACTATTACAAAGGAGCATCATCCTCTGCGAATAAAAAAGGAAAGAACATCAATCATGTCTATGAAAAAATAATCCTTTGTCTTTCTGAAGTAGAGAGTGATCATACAATTAGCCATAACATTAACGAACAAAAAACCAATGACAATACCCCTTTGGATTTTCTCCCAAGCATACAAAACTCTAAAAATAAATAAACATCTTAAAAATAAGAGACCGTCAGGACTATCAACCCGCAAATGTAATGACTAGGGGGCAATCCAAGGTAGTGTTAAAGGGAGTTGGGTCTAAAAATGCATATCCACCTCCATCTCATTACAACATTGTCGATCAAATTTAAAACATTACAACACATATATCAATACTAGAACTCCTCAAACTATCTCCATCACATAAGGAGGTTCTAGAACAAGCGTTAGTTGCCACTACGGTACCAAAAAATCTAGATGTTTGCCAATTCCAAGCTATGGTGGGGCATTTGACTCCACCACATTTTTTGTCATTCTCTGAATAGGATGATGTCTCACTCAACCATCCCCATAACACCGCACTCCATATCGAAGTCTTGATCCACAATCATCATTTCAAAAGAGTCTTAATAGATGGGGGAGTTGGTTTGAACATTTGCACTCTAAAGTTAATCCATGCACTAGGGTATTTCGATGATGCTATTGATGCCTAAAGGAAAATGACCATAAAGGCATATGATGAGGAAGAAAGATCTTCAAAGGGACTAATTGTGTTACCAATTCAAGTGGGACTAATGATGAAACACATAACATGTCAAGTATTGGAAAAAGAGTTGACTTACAACATACTCTTAGGACGTCCCTGGATCCATGAAATACAGGCAGTACCTTCCACATATCACCAATGCTTAAAGTTCCTTGTAAATGGCAGGAGGTGACTGTATCTGCCGATTATACTCATCCTCAGCATTGTGACACACTTAGGAACTCTCAAGATACCTTTGTACCTCACAATCAGGAAGCATCCAGTTCAAAGTCATCAAATGAAGAAAAATGTCCAAATATCATTACCAAATGGGTAGAGAAGAAGGATAAAGAAAAAGATACAAGTCCTGTTGACACTCAAGTAACAGAAAATTCAGATCCCCAAAATTCTAAATCACAGAAATCTCATGAGCTGGTCCAATTGATAGACAAGGGAATGGGGAAATATTCTATGGAGCAATCACTTAATCTTTCACAATTAATGCCATCTCCTAAGACATATGGCCAACCATCAATAATCAAAAATAAAACATCACTACCTTTCACAGCTCTAGAACCATTAACATCAAGGACGAATCAGACAATAAAGAAATCCTTGATTGGTTATACAAGGATGAAGAACCATCAACATCAAATAGTAGTATCAAGAATGCCAATATCAATATAGACAAATATGGAAAAGGGAAAGCTATCCTAGAGAAAATGGGTTATGAGGGACAAGGACCTGTTGGTTTAAGAAAGGATAGAATAATTGAGCCTATTCAGCCACTCACTCTCCAATCAAAAGAGAAGACGGGACTGGGATACTCTGAAGAAGAAAAATAGGAGATGAAAAGGCAGGCTGTAGAAAGAATCCTTCAAGTTAGAGATAGCTTTGAAATAGATTCAAATGAATATGAGTGGGATCTATGTTCTGATTTATCTTGCACCGATATTCAAATTGATGTAATACAACAATATGTACCTACGCGTGAGGAGGAACAAGGCTTTGGGTCTAGACCATTCGTAGCAAGATCACTAAATATCGATGACTCAAGTGGGGACGAAAAAACCTCAAATGAACTAGATGATCTTGAAGAAGGTACCATCATTGACCTCGATATTCCAATAAACAACTATGATAAAATGGCTGTCCAAACCCTTACATCCATCAACCTAAATCAATCTGATGACCTCATGCCATTAATCCATCCAAAACTTATTGACTGGGAACCTGTTGAACCTCTACCTATACCAATATTTGTAGACGATGATGCCATCATGAATTTCCTATGTCATGATGAACCTGGTATGAGTTCTATCTGTAATACTCATAACAACGCGAATTAGCAGGAGGGTGTCAAATCTTCCAGTTGCAAAAGTAAAAATAGGGAAAATAGATCTAATGGTGAAAACCATTCTATGATAGCATTAGATCTGGAAAAAGATAAAATAAATAATGTATCTAACGGTGAAAACCTCTCTAAGGCACCGAAAGATGGAAGATTTGACACTCTTCCAAAACATTATCATGAGCAGTCATCAATCCTGGTAGAACTAACACAGTCTGTTAACATCGACACTGAAGAAAAAGAAAAAATCCTACATCTAGCAAAATCCATGACAGATCAAGAGAGACTAGAATTCATCAAGTTCTTTACGGAAAGAAACATCAACTTCGCTTGGTCATATTCTGATATGCCAGGCTTGGATCCACATCTGCTCACACATAATTTGTCTTTGTCTGCAGGAATCAAGCCTGTCAAGCAAAAATTGAGAAAAATGCATCCCCATATCACATTGATGGTAAAGACAGAGCTAAAGAAATTGTTGGATGTAGGATTCATAAGGTCTATTGACTACACCAAGTGGATATCAAACATTGTACCTATTTCAAAGCCAGATAATAGCATCAAGATATGTATGGATTTTAGGGACCTGAATAAAGCATGCCCAAAGGATGATTTTCCATTGCCAAATATAGACATCATTGTGGACTTAACGGCAGGGCATGCCATGTTGTCAATCATGGACGGTTTCTCCGGGTACAATCAAATAAAAATAGCTCCAGAAGATCAAGAGAAGATGACTTTTACATGTCCATGGGGAACCTTCTACTGGAACGTCATGCCATTTGGTCTAAAAAATGCAGGAGCCACCTATCAAAGAGCAATGACAACAATCTTTCATGATATGATGCACACCATCATGGAGGATTACGTGGATGAAATCTTGGAAAAATATTGTACTAGGGAAGGACATCTGCATATCCTAGGCAAAATCTTCACACAGTTAGAAAAATTCAATGCCAGGCTAAACCCCAAGAAGTGTGTCTTTGGGGTCACATTAGCGAAATAGTTGGGGTACATTGTCTCCAAAAAGGGCATTGAGGTAGATCCAATGAAATTCAAGGCAATAATGGAGATGCCACCTCCTAAAAATATCAGTCAACTCAGATCACTACAGGGAAGGCTCCAATTGATCAGGAGATTTATCTCCTAGCTGGCGAACAAAAGTCATCCGTTCAATCACCTTTTACATAAAAAATGTAATTTTCAAGTGGGATGAGGGGTGTGAGACAACATTTGATCAGATTAAACAATATCTCATGTCACCACCTATTCTCATGCCACTAACCAAAGGAAGGCCTCTGATATTGTACATTGCAACAACAGATATATCTTTAGGAGCATTATTGGCACAAGAGGACTATGAAGGAAAGGAACATGCCATCTACTATATGAACATGACATTAAATGGCTATGAAATAAACTACACTTTCACAGAAAAATCATGCTTAGCAGTAGTGTTTGCTACTCAATAGTTGAGACATTATATGTTGACCCATACAATCAGGTTAATAGCAAAGATTGACCCCTTAAAATATTTACTCAGTAAAGTTTCCTTAACAGGTAGACTAGCCAAGTGGGTCATGCTATTAGGTGAATTTAATATTCAATATGTGGATAGAAAAGCCATCAAGGGTCAAGCAATTGCCGAACAATTGGCAGAGGCTCCTTTACCAGATGATTGACCCATGACCATGGAGTTTCCAGATGCAGATATTTTAATAGTGATGCCACAACAATGGATATTATATTTTGATGGATCATACACACAGCGAGGATCTGGAGCAGGGATTTTTTTCATCAATCCCCAGGGACACACCATTCCAAAATCATATAGATTGATGTTTCAATGTACAAATAATGTGGCGTAATATGAAGCATTGATCATTGGGGTCAAGATAGCAATTGAATGAAGAATCAAAGACCTACAAGTATATGGAGACTCTCAACTAGTCATTTATCAAGTAAATGACGAGTATCAGACCAAGGATGAAAAGTTGATGCCTTACAAGCAGCAAATAGATGATCTAAAGTAGTTTTTTGTCAACATCAAATTTGATCAAATTCCAAGGGCAGAGAACAAAGCTGCGGATGCCAAGGCCACAATCGCTTCACTACTACAATTTCTAGAAAAATGAGGTTGTTATGAGTTTATGGTGGAACAAGTACCATTTCCTTCTCACAATAATTCGGAATCCCATACCATATGCCATTTAGAGACCATTGAAACCTCCATCTATGAAAAAACCTATGCATACCTGAAAGACAATATCCTTCCTCCCGATCTTTCCATGAACCAAAAACATAATTTTATCCTCCAATCCTCCCGACATACTTTAATTACCAACATCCTATATCGTCGAGGTCTTGATGGTACCTTACTCTAATGTTTAAAACACGAAGAATCTAAGACAACCCTCTGCAAAGTTCACGAAGGTATTTGTGGCACTCATTTGAGTGGGATAACTCTAGCTAAGAAAATCCTCCATTTGGATATTATTGGCCATACATGGAGAAAGAATCTTATCGGTTTGTAAAGAAATGTCAAAAATGTCAAATTCACGGTAATCTGATTCATGCACCAGCACAAGAACTACATCCCTTCACATCCATGTGGCCCTTTTTTCAATGGGGACTGGATCTGGTAGGAAAGATACATCGCTCTTCATCTAATGGACACAAATTCATTATCACAACTACAAAATATTTCACTAAATAGATAGAAGAAGTGCCTCTTACAACCATCACTGGGAAGCAGATCTCCTCGTTCATCTTGAATTACATAATTTGTCGATATGGAATCCCTTAATCCATTATCACTGATAATGGACGACCTTTCAAGAATCAAGATGTCCAAGAACTATGTGAAAAGTTCCATATCCAACATTGTTTTTCCATGTCGTACTATCCATAAGGAAATGGCCAAGCTGAGGCCTCTAATAAAACAATTCTAAAAATTCTCAAGAAGATGGTAGACGATGTTGGACGTGATTGGCACATTCAACTCAATCCTACATTGTGGGCCTACTGAACAAGTATCAGAACACCAACAGGAGCAACACGATACACCTTAGTGTACAGAGCAGAGGCCATATAACCTATTGAAGTTGAGATTCCATCACTTCATGTATCACTCAGAGGAATCATTTCAGATGAAGACTATAGGGTATCCAGACTGCAAGAAATATAATGATTGGATGAGCATCGTCAACAAGTTGTTAATCATCTCACATCATATCAACAGTGAATATCAAGGAGTTACATTCATAAGGTAAAACCTAGGATTTTTCAAGTTGGCGATTTGGTTCTAAAGGAAAACCCGAGAAATCAACAGGATAGGGAAAAGAAAGGGAAATTTGAGCCTAATTGGCTAGGTCCTTTTATCGTCATATCAATATATAGATCAGGGGCTTATCAACTATCAATGTCAGAAGGGGATCTATTTGATGAACCTATCAATAGTATCCATCTTAGAAAGTTCTACACCTGAATTTCCTAGTGCACGGGTTAAAATTTTGAAAATGGTTCCCTTGGTGAAAACCTGGAAAACAGGCGTCTTGGCCACATAAAATAAAATAAAATATATAAAAATAAATAATATATAGAAAAGGAAAAAATGAAAAAGAGAGAAAAATATACAAAACAAAGAGTGTAATAAAAAAATATGGTGAAAACCTGGAAACAGGCATCGTATGTGATTCTAAATCAACTTTCCCATCTATTTTGATACATATTAGGATCATAAGTCTAGAAGTCATTACCATTTCATATCATGTCAGTAGTCTTGCCATCATTGCACCATTATCAAAACGTGTCACTTGGTCATGTCTCACTCTAGCTTGGGGGCAACAAAACATCGGTCTCACCAAATAGGAAAACAACAGTACGACAGGAAAAACAAAAACAAGATCAAAAGGAAACATCAATCATTCCATCAGAAAGGCATCAAACATCTATATCCAATTAGAAAACCCAAAAACATGTCAAAGAGTCAGTCTAGAAAAGCAAAACCAAAATCATGAGTCTATGTCAGTCAAACTACGTGGTCTCTGCGTGTGTAATGTAGGAAAGGCTAAACTTTGATAAGCCCCTGAGAACCCTAAGATAGGTTAGTAGGTTAGGTCTTTGGTCAAAATCTCGAAAATCAAAAACATCAAAAAGTCAAGATGGACGATCTAATCTGAATAATGATTTTGAAACACAATAAGTAAAAGGTGGATAAGTTGTATTTTTGATTGATATTATCATTTCTTTGGAGTAACTAAATGATGTATTGCACTAGAGAAACAAGGAATAAGAATGATATTTTTATTGTCTGATGTCTGTAAGTTAATCATACGAATGTATGAATTGTCGGGGGATGTGCTATGCAAATGTATCACTGATGACATTCAAAATTCACATATTGAAATGATTAATCATTGCCTGTTTATGCAATAAATGCTCAGGTCATCTCGGTTCAATTATACCTAGATGCTTGTGTTCACTTGCAATATAAAAAATCATGAAAGTAGTACTCATGTCGTCATTGGTCTAACACATACCATTAACATTTGTACTCACTTTCAACATCCAATAAAAGCTCTATGATGATACCAAGCACAAAGTACTGTTGAAATGACAATGGTTTGCATATAGTTGCATGTTAAAATTAGATTGCATTCATCATAAATTCATTATCTGTAGAGTATTTTGTTTCATAAGGGATTCCAATTAATGATTATCTTTTCTACAAATATGAATGAGTATACTTGACGTAAATCAAAATCATCAAAAACATGTAAACGTCATCATCTCATCAATAAGTTTTCCTCATTTCATCATTCATGCATTTTACATCAAATAAATTATGCATTAAATTGTACCATAAATACATCATGTTCATTTTACCATAAAACATTCATTACATTATTATCCATCAACATCATATGCATTTGATCACTTTTAAACCCATACATCATTTGTCATCCATAAATTGTATCACAAAAATTTCATCATTCATCATAAGATCATCATTTTATTATCATTATCACATTTAAAATAAAAAGCATTTATCCATCCATCCATACATTTTTGTCACATTTGAAATAAAAGCATTCATATAGATCATCATTTAGAAATTCATACATTACATCATACATCCAAATATCATATAGTCTGCATATTCATTTCCATCATTTTTATCATCATCACATTTAAAATAAAATGCATTTATCATAGCATCATTACATTGAAATAAAAGCATTCATATAGAACATCATAGAGAGACATCATCACATAATAAATGCATCCATCACATAGGAATCATAAACCATCATAAGATCAAATCAATTTCATCTCGTATATATATCTTCAATGTCAAGTATACAATGAAGTCTGAAATAAAGATACATCATCCAAAAATGAGCTAGCTCAAAATATACATCATGTCTCGAAAAGAATATCTTGAAATCACAATAGCATCTATGATCTGCTACTGCCAGAATGTGCGGGCCCGATGGGACTAGTACCACCACCACCCCTGAAAGGACCAGGATCTCTAGGATCTCTCTGTGGAGGCTGTGTCACACCCTCACTCACTATCTGAGTATGAGTCCGACCGGATCTCGATGGGGCATAACTGACTCTGTGATCAGCAGGCACTGCATCATGGTATCTACCCTTGTATAACTCTATCTCTCGGCCAGCTCGAAGAACCTCTCTCATATACTCTTCCACAGAAGTACCATCGGCTACTCTCTGGAGTGTCTCGGCTATCTCCTATGCCCTCTCGACAATCTGTTGAGCACTCTCTCGCTTAGCTGTCAAGGTGGCAACCTGAGTCTGAACAGTGACCAACTGTCCCTGTACCTGTGCTAGTGCTTGTGCATGGGCCTGAGCCTGAGCCTGTATCTGAGTCTACGTCTGAATTAGCAAACCATGGGCCTGTACTAACCGTCCCTGTAGCATTTGTACCTGTGTCTGGAGACCTGCAATCTGTCTCTAGTGGTCAACTGATGGTGTTGCCACTACTCGCCTCTTGCGAGGCCTACTAGATGAAGGACCAACACTGATTGGTCCAACCCCTTTTCCACCTCCACCACCACCATCGCTGTCATCCCCATTGCTATTGTCACCACTGTTGCTCTCAGTACTGCTACCTGATGCAGTATCACCCCCACTATCCTTTGAACCCTCAGCAACATCCTCCTCAACTAGGTAATGGTGATGCGAGGGTGTGGAGTCAATGCCAAAAATGCAGATTACTCCTCTGTCACAGGTGCCTCGACAATATCCCTGCGCATGTCCCAGGCAGATGGTTATAGTGCCCTGTACCCCTCTACAATAGTCTCGTATGATAAGCATGGTCCCCAATCAGGTGTATCACTCCATCGCCTGGCATAGTTGTCTACCCCTTGTGGCATGCATTGAATGATGTCGTACTATCGGTACACCTGTCGTAACAAAAATATCTCCAAGATGAAAGGAGTCCTGCCAATCAGGTACATAGAATCGTAAAGGTATCTGAGAACTGTGTCGTCCTCATCCCACTACTCATAGTCTAAGTATGGCCGCTAGACAACACTCTCTATATCATCAAAAAATTGTCTCTAATGCTCCAATTTACCCATCTAAGCCTGGGTAAATCTACCTCTGTACTGAAATACAGATGGTCTACCTATCGGTCTATCCAAAATTGGAAATGGTCGAGCAATGGAAAAATGCTCCCATGCCCACACCTATAACAGGGTCATCCCTGCTGATAAACTCCGTGCCCCCAAGTAAACCACTGAATGAAGGTCATGGTAGAGATGTGCTAGCATACACATCCCCCACGTGTATCTCATACCATGTACGACCATGCTCTCTAGAATCCAGCCCCAACCCACAGAGAATCCCTTTGACCTGCGATCAGGGCAAAGGAAACCTCCAATGAATCCAGCAAGCACTACTGGTAGTGCGACGTATGCATCAGCAATCCTCCTCCATCGCACTCGGATTTGCAATGTGTTGATCCTGAAACACCCTGCGGAGAGCATCTCTCCCACCAGCCTTGTGAGAATCATAAACCACAACCTCACCCATGAATGAAATCCACAGAATCTTCCACACATCCTCGGGTGTGACCGTCATCTCGCTAGTAGGTAAATGAAAGGTGTTGTGGTCACTATGCCACCTCTTAGCCAAAGCGGTAAGGAGACCCCGACTAATCCTAATCTGCGGCATGTCTAGTAAAATCGTAAGGCCACATCGATCTATGACCTGAATCTCATCTGGTGTCAGATGAGGTATCAAATCAGTGGTCCAAGGAAACCGCTCATGCATCTGGAGAGTGCCCAGATCCTCCTATCATCACAATAAAAAATCTATAATCAGTGCACTATGTCAAGAAATCAAAGGTCATTCTACTATCAGGTCTAATCAAACTTTGGTATGAATTTTTTATCAAAATTCAGGAACAAACATAAAAAAACCTCACTTATCATGAGGTTCATCAAACTTTATCTAATCTCACCTATCATGAGGTTTATCAGATATTGAATCATTTCCTCACCTATCATGAGGATCATCACAAATAGGATTTCTTCTCGCCTATCATGAGAGTAAGTCTTATTTGAATCAAACATAATCAAACATCAGGGATTTGGATTAATCAATCATACCAATCTAAAGAATGGACATGATCAGAATTCACAAAATCAAAGTTAACTAATTCAAAATCTGCAATTCTGACATGGATACGCTAAAACAGGCATTCAAAGCGCTACTTTATCAATCGGATGTGCTAAAACAGGCACCCAAAGCGCTATTTTATCTGAAGCACTACTTCAACTCTCTAATGCACTATAACAGGCATCTGAAGCGCTGCTTTAACCAAAGCACTGTTTTACCACATCAATGGGCTAAAATAGTCCATCAACGCGCCACTTTACTAGAAGCACTATAACAGACCATCGATGCACTATTTTACCAAATCAAAGTGCTAGAATATTCTAGTCGCGAAAAATCCGACATCAATGCGCTAAAACTAACTACCTAAGTGCTACATCATGAAAGTGTTAAACTATCCTATGGAAGCGCTAGAGAAAATAACGCAAGCGCTAAATATCAAAGTGCTAATACAACTATTGGAAGTGCTACACCGGAGTGTAAAACGCTACAGCGTGACTTGGATGCGCTAAAACTAAGTAAAAATGCCAAAATAATTTAAAAGCATAAAAAACAAAAATACACGTTAAACGAGGTGGATTATAGGGACATACCAAAGGTCCATACGTGGCCGACCGCCAGTGATGTCAAACGCCCTCGAAATGGTGAGTGTGGTAAGGGGTTGGCATCTTGCTCTAGCTGGCTAAAAAGTCTCTCTCACAAGAATTTGAAACTTAAAAAGTACAAATGACTTTGAAAATGACATTTTGGACTATATATAACTTTTGAAAAAGGATTTTTGTGGGTTTTTAATTATATTTTGATTAATTTTATCCATGAAATTAATTGAAAGAAATTTGCGGGTTGTATTTTTCTTCATCATTGTCAGGAAATAAATTATTTATTCATCAAATCATCATGAAAATTTCAAAAATTCTAAAAAATCATCAAATCATTAATTTATCTCCCGAGGGGGCATATTATCGGCAATCATCTGAAAATCAATATCTGGGGCATGTGTGGGGCACACTGAATTTTTATCATCGATACTAGTAGTAGCAGTAGTAAAATTTTCTTCAAACCAACGCGTAAACACATCACTTCGAAGAGGGGAAAAATGTATACACCTAAAATTGGTCTGGAGAATCCGATTAATTAAATACGAATTATTTGATTAATTATCCTAATTTCTTCTACTTTTTGAATAAATAGAAATATTTATTTATATAGTTCATGTTCACGTGAAATTTAAATTCTTCCAATCTCATCTTAATTAAATAAACAAAATTAAATACTTTGTTTGATTTAATTATCATTTCCCTATTTTATTCTATCACATCAATCTTAAATTAATTAAATAAAGATTAAACACTTTATTGATTAATTGCCATTATTCTTATGTTTAATTTAATAAACAACTTCTATAGTTTATTTTATTAAATTATTTATCCCTCTTTTGCCAATTTAAATAAATCAAAAATATTTAAATAAAGGCATAAGGAATATTCCTCTATATTTCCTCAAAATAAAATTAGATATCCTATGTCTAATTTATGTCTAAAATCATGTCAAAATTAATGCTTTGAAACTTCACGGGAAGTTTTGGAGACAAATTGGAGACAAATTCCAAATTCTTCTCTCAATCCTCCTCCATCAATCTTTCCTCTTCTCTTGCTTGGTGTTTTCATGGGTAGAGACAATCTCCAAATTTCTCTCAATCTCCTCCATCCTTCACCATTCAATCCTCCAGATTGAATCCAAGCCTCTCTTTGCCAACCCTGTGCATTTCTATAGCCAGGAAATCTATAAATAAAGCCTCATTGAACCAAGAAAAGGATCCTAGGTTATCAAGTTTACTCTGCAGAAATTCACCAAGCATCCAACATCCAAGCATCCAAGCATCCAAGCATTCAAGCATCAAGCATTCAAGCTTTCACAATCATGGTTGCCTCCTATAGCTACATTTCTCAATTTCTATGTCAATCCATATTGCATTAGTTTCTTTTGATAATATACATATTATCAACATCCTTCTCGTTGTCTAAATTATCATTTTAACAATCATAGTGCTCACACGATCTGAGAGCCACAATGATTTAATAAATCTTTGGAGAGAGAGAAATATGACGCTTTTAGTAGATTATTTTTTTGAATTAGTTCAATTTTCTTTGTCTTTGATATAATATCGTATTAAGAAGTGTTTTATTCCTTTCTACTTATTCACACTTACAACTAGCTCTAGGATTTTCAATACTCAGATCATTGATGAGGATGATAGATATCCATTCGAAGAGGTTGAAAATGGTATAATAAAATTGAAGACTAACACCATTCGTAAGGGGATGGTTTCCTTAGGATCTTTGATCCTGACAATACATCAAAGGTTGAAAGGACTTTCATAGACTCAAAAGGTGGCAAGTGTGATGTTCATAACCTGGGGAATGAATTTGATAAAAAAGAAGTATTCATTAGATAGGTCTGTGCTCCAAAAGAAAAGGATGACATAATTCAAGCCTTGAAGGATTATAGGGAAGTAATTGCAAGAAGATATGAAGAGTTAAAGACATATGATACCTCCATCATTACCCACACTATCCCTTTGAGGAAAGAAAAAAAACCTTTTAGGTAGAGGCAACATCCGGTCAATGCATTGTTAGAACCTTTGATCAAAAAAGAGGTTCAAAATCTGTTGGGTGCAAGGATCATTTATCTAGTATGACATTCTACCTAGGTGGAAAATTTGGTACCGGTACAAAATTAAAATATAGAAATTCGGTTGTGCGTAGACTTTCAAAATCTCAACTGGGCCTCTGAAAATGATAACTATCTATTGCCTTCAATTGAAGAAGTTTTGCGGATAGTCAATGGGTCCTAGATGATGTCTTTCTTGGATGGGTACTCAGGATATAACCAAGTGATGGTTAGAGAGAAGGATAGATTGAAGATCGCCTTCACTACTAAGTGGGGCACCTTTGCATACAAGAGAATACCATTCGGGCTAATCAATTTTGGAGCCACTTTCCAAAGGGCCATGGAAATAGATTTTAAGGGACTAATTGGAAAATGTATAATTGTTTATATGGATGACTTCATGATATATTCTAAAAATAGAATTGATCATGTAGTATATTTGCGCAAGATACTGCAACACTATAAATATTTTGGAATCTCCTTGAATCCTAAGAAGTGCATATTTGATGTGATAGAAGGGAAGATTCTTAGTCACATAATATCAAAAAATGGAATTTCTATAGATCTAGAGAGAATTGAATCTATCCTAAAACTACCACTCCCAAATAGTAAGAAAGAATTTAAATCTTTCTTTGGAAAGATAAACTTTGTCAGGAAGTTCATTAGTGGGTTCGTAGAGATCATTTGTCCACTGAGTGATATGCTCGAAAAAGATACTTAAATTTAGTGGACATCTAAAGCTAATAGATTATTTCACGAAATCAAAGGGGTTATCACTAGTGCACTAGTACTAGGTAGTCTAGATTATTCTAAGTCATTCCCCATTTATAATTTTGCCTCGAAACATTCCTATGTAGTTGTTCTCACTCAGAAAGGAACATACTATGATGAAAGGCCAATTGCCTTTATGAGTGCTCCATTTAAGAATATAAAGGTCAGATATCCCAATTTGGATCAATCGTTTGCTTTAGTCAAATCCATCAAGAAATTTAGGCACTATATTTTGAGAAGCAAGGTGATTGTAATCATCCCTTATGTAACAATTAAATCAATGCTAATGCAGAATGAACTCAGGGAATGATGTGGAAAATAGACAACCATCCTTCAGGAATATGACATGGAGATCTAACCCATGAAGTTGGTGAGAGGGAAATGTTTATCGAAGACCCTAGCTGGAGCGGATCAACAACTGACATGTCAACAATATTCCTAGCAAGACATATCATTTGATGATTGGTACAAAGATATCGTCTAGTATTTGTTACAAAATAAATGTCCAGACAACATGAATGTAGCCTAGAGGTGGGATTTGAAGATCAAAATTCATGCATACATGATAAAATAAAGGGTTCTATATAGAATAAACTATGAAGGCATTTATTTAAGATGCTTGGAGAAGAAATATGCTATCGTATTCTTGACGAAATTCCATGAAAATTTTGATAGGGGTCATGGATCTATTGAAGCAACATCACATCAAATATTACAGGCAGCATATTACTAGCCAACCATGTTTAAAGATGCCTTCCAACATGTAAGAGTTTTCCATATTTTTCAAACAATGATCAACAAAGAAATGAATGCTCCTTTGCCCCTACAACTAGTACATGAGGTACGTCCTTTCACCCAATGGGGCCTTGATTTTATTGGTATGATACATCCTCATTCATTTGTAGAGCATAAAATCATTCTAGTGGGAAATGATTATTGCACAAGGTGGTCTAGAGCCATAGCATGTAGACAAATAACTACTACTGACGTGATCAAGCTCTTAGAAGGCCACATAATGACTAGATTTGGGATGCCCTTCACTCTGGTATGTGACAACATCCCTTCCTTTTCTTTGGTTTAGTTCATATAATGGGAATTTGAGCATAAAATAGGTTTAAAATGCTTGTCAAATTATTATCCGCAAGGTATGGGGTGGCTGAGTCTTCAAATAGAAACCTAATAAGTGTCATCAAGAAAATATTGGACAAAAATCCAAAATATTAGCACTCACATCTTAAATTTGTGTTATGGGCTGATAGGACTTAGATAAAAAAATGCATTAGGGACGTCCCCTTATCAGTTGGTTTATGATTTGGAACCTATCTTCTCTATGAATCTTAGAATCCCAACACTCAAATTCATGGAAACTTATCTAGAAATGGATGATAAAGTTTAGGTTAGGTTGCTTAACCTTTTAAATTTAGATGAAAAGATAAATGTCGCCCTAGAACATGTGTCAAAGCATCAAGTTATGGTTAAACGACGGTTTGAAAAAAAACCCAAGATTAAGGCCTTTAGGATTTCAGATCTTTTCCTATTATGGGATAAATCCAAAGAGAGAAAAGGAAACCACTCATATTTTGATAAAATTTGGACAAACCCTTATCAAATAACTAAGATCTTAGGGGAGAATGCCTTCAGAGTCAATACTATGACTGGGGAGCTTACCCCATTTCCTGTCAACAAGAAGTTCTTGAAACATTATTTTGGGTCTTGAGAGTAGGGGTCATCCCTTCTTGTATATTATCAGGATAGGTTTTGTTGTTTTCCTTCTTTTCTTTTCTTTTCGATTTTCCCTTATCTTGTTTTTGTGATATTTTTTCTTTTTTTTTTGCTTTGTTTGTGGGTCTCAAAATTATTCAAAGGTCTAAATATCCACCATAGAATAGGCAATTCAGGTGTTTCTATTTTCAAAATCTTTTCCTTATTTAGGTTGAAAGTTTACTAATCTAATTTTGAACTTTGGATTCTCGTTGTCTGACCTTATAACCCCATTTCAACTTGGAATTCGGTTACTTTGATCTCAACACTACAAACACTAAAGAATCGAGATTAGAATTAGAAATGAAGGCTAGTAATCTATAGGTTAAAGAAAATCAAAAGGGTGTTGTATTTCTTAGTAACCACTGTGATTCCCAACCCAACACTAGGTGATAGCTTGGAAATAAAAATGATGAAATAAATGGATTAATGAAAAGGGTGATTCAAATAACATCTACCAGGGCTATGGATTCCTCACTGGTAGTAGAGATAGGTTTGAGGGAATCAGAGGTATCTTCATTAGGGCTATGGATACCTAGCTAATAGCAGAGCTATGCTCAGGTCACACCAATTACAGTTCTAAAAAATAGAGGAAAAAAATAAAAAGTGTAATAAAGTAGTTGAAAGAAAGACAAGATCAGATAAATGGTGTTGATCTATTAGTTAATATATTTCAATAATGCTTCCTTTCTGAAAAGATTAATCATATGCACATAGTTCGAAATCCATGAATTTTTTTGTGAAGGGTAAATTTGGTTGAATACTTGGATACGTTTTGAATATGTTGTTTAGCATTGAATTTGTGACACCTTTGGGTCTAAGCCTGCTTAATTTTTTTTTGAAGAAAGGTAAGATCAATTTTTTTTTTTGAAAAGTGTAATAAAGTAGTTAGAAGAAAGGAAAGATTGAATAAATGGTCTTGATCTATTGGTTATTATATTTCAATAATGCTTCCTTTATGAAAAAATTAATCACATGCACACACTTCGAAATCCATGAAAACTTTTGTGAAGGGTAAAGTTGGTTGAATACTTGGATACGTTTTCACTCTATTGTTTAGCGTTGAATTTGTGACACCTTTGGGTCTAAGCCTGCTGAAAGTTTTTGAAGGTGGGAATTCTCTACGAGCATTTTTTTCTTTGGTGGCTATTTGTTATGCCTTTGCACTCATGCCCCTCTTTTCTCATTTGAAAAGTGGGGACCCCCTTTTTTTTGGCTTCTTCGGCTTTGGGTGTTGTGGTTTTCCCCTTTTCTTTTTCTTTTCCTTGGTTTTTCTTTTCGCTCATTTGGAACCCATCACATTAGTCTTGTTGGTCAGAAAGAGTATGGATTTGAATTAAATAATGAAGCACCAGTGGGAGTACATGCTACCAACCTATACTGGTGTGCCTTAAATGAAGTTTGTTTGAAGGGATGTTGACTAGAAACTTCATGCTTTGTTGCATTCGCCAGTTCAAGAAAACATGGTTTTTTTCAACAAGCTCTACAACTATCAACCATTGTTTTGGGAAACATTAAATTGTGTCTAAGCATGAGGGTGTGTCTGTGTTTGGAGTTGCATGATTGGTTTTCATTCTTGACACGTTTATCTTGTCGCTCTCTTGCTCGTGTGCTCGTGTGTGGTGTTCTCCTGAATCAACTCATTCTTCTTCCTCCTTCTTCCTCCTAGGTACTTCTCATATTGTCTAGGTTGGTTAATTTCTAAGCCTTTAACTTATAAATTTCTTTACTTAATCAACTTGCTTGGCATGGGTATGCATTTAGGGATTTTGGTTTCATTTTGTGTTTTTTTTTTTGGGTTTTCGATATGGTTTTGGAATTCCTCTTTCATTTCATTTTATTTTCATTTTTCCCCATTCTTATTTTTCTCTCACCATTTTTTGAGCTCTATTTGCTCACTAGATGGTGTGTTTCCTCGGCACATCGATTAGTGATTTTTGTGACATCATCATTGGGTGTTAGACCTTGGGATTTTCTTACAATCTTCCCTTGGTCAGTTTATTGGTTTCCTTGGGTTTTCACTTGGATCCTTTCCTTAGCATTGTCAAGACTTGAAGCCCAGTTTTGGGTTTCAAATTTCATAGTGTTCATTTGTTGCTTACTCAAGGCATTGGAAAGGGGTAAGGAGAAACCCCGATCCCCGACTAGCGACCTTAACTTTTACTTAGCCAATTTGATGGAAGAATTTTGAATATCGGACTTGGGAGACCCTCCTTGCCTCTTGCTTATAGAGGTGCAAAGGGTATTGAGGATCCTTGACCTTTGATCCCTAATTTTGTGCATAGCATTACACTTAGTTAAAATCATGGTCTTCATTTTATTATTTCAGATATTAGATGTAAGGGATCCCATTTGTTCATTTCCTTATAGGAGGTATGAAAAACATTTGACCTCAAACATCTGCCATCATGGAGGATTGTTTTCATCATGGTAAAGTTGCCAAGAGAGTCTTCTTTGAAATTTTTTCAAAAGGAATCAAGTTAGATAAATGAATGAGAATCAGACCTCAACTATCCAGATTTTTTTTTTATTAATACCTAAGTGAAATGTGAAAGTGAAAAGACAAAAGCTCACAACCCAATCTTTGAAGTCCTTTTGGACTTCACGAGTCGAGAGTACCCTTTACACACTAATGATAACAATAAGGTATTGAGTAAAGGGGATCCTCGATCCTTGATACCTAATCAAATACAAATGATTCTTGAGAGATCTTTCGCCAGGGATAACTTTAGTGGCGAATTATCGCCAATTGGCAAATTCTAGGAATCTGGCAATTCAAATTTGGTGAATCTACCATATCTGCAGGGTGTTCAAATTGCTAGGAAATCATGGACTATCGATCCAGTGCATGTCCATTCACCAACAAATTTTTTTTACGAGGCATGTTTAGGCAATAAATTCGCCATAACAGACTACGCGTTTCCAATGCATCGATCAATATTTTCGCCTAGAATCCCGAGGAGCATGTCAAAGTCACCAAAATATTTGCCAATACTATTAAAACAACATTAAATGAAGACCCATTTCACCAATTAAAATTTACAAATAGTTGCTTGTGAAGACCCATTTCGCCAATTAAAATTTATAAATAGTTGCTTATGAGGACCTATTTCGCCTTGAAAATTTCAAGATATTGTTGTATAAGCACGCGAAATTCGCCAAATTTTTAACATACCATTTCAAAATCCCACGTAATTCGCCAAATATGGATTGATATAAATACAATTGAAACTGTTATTTGTTCTTACACATTTTGTTTGGTTCTGAGGTTCTACTTCTTGATTCAGAAGTCAGCAAAACTCGAAAACGTAGAGTCAAAGGTGAGTGATCATTTCTTGAATCTTCATACTATTATTAGTTATTAGACTATTAGTTATAATAATAAGATTTCTTTATCTATTTTCCATTCTTGCTTCAGTCTTAATCATCAACTCTTCCGCCACAGGAAGGTAAAGGTGAGATTGTCATTGTGTTAAATCAAAATGTATCAAATGAGGATGGCAATACCGCAGAAGATGTTCCAAGGGATACCCTGGATAGCCAGAATGAGATAATCGACTTGGATGAGGATGATGTTGGTAGCAAGAAAAGAAAAGGCAAAGCAAAATTGGGGCGCCAGTGGGAAATGACAAGGAATTTTCAAATTGGTTGGTTGTCGAAGTACCCATTCCTTGAACCAGTGGGGGTATCAAACGAAAATGATATTGAAAGGGCAACAGAGGTTATATGTAAGATTTTTAGTTGGAAATGTGGAAGAGACAAAATGATGCAACTAAAGCTTGACACTATAGAAAAGAATATCGACAAAGTTTACGAAAAAAAAATCATAGACGGAAGGGAACAATCAGTCGTACAATGGAAATCAAAGGAAGAATGTCTTCATGTTAAGTATGTTGTAGATTATGGAGAGCATAACCATAGAATGTCAAAGATTAAAAAATGTGAAGGTACACTTGAGGCTCATTTTGGAAAAGCCATGGCAGCAACAAATCTGTCAAAAACTGTTCAGATGAGTGTTGTTTTTCATATGTTGTCCAGGGGGCATCCTATGATAGACTAGCCAAAACATTTTGATTTATTATCTTATTTGAGTGTTCCCCACTTTCCCTTCTCACATTGGTCAGTAAACGCTCGATGGGAATTGGTGAACTATCTTGCTGCAATGGAAAAGCAAGATTTAAAGGAGAAATTAGAAGATTCAAATTTCATTGCATTATCTTTAGATGAAGTTACTACGGTAGACAATACTTCTTGGGTTTGTATGCATTTGTATACTGTAGAACAACATGTTTTCCAAGCTCATCTTCTTTGTCTTCGTAAAATGAAGGACAGTTCAACATCGCAAAATCTATTTGAACTAGTCAAGAAATATTTGAATGAAATTGCAGGTTTGGATGAGTTGACAATTGCCAAAAAGTTGGTGTGTGTAGGAGCTGATGGAGCTGCAGTGATGAAAGGTCAAAGGAGCGGTCTTTGCACAAAGTTACAAACTACTTGTGCACCATACATGCTTGGCATTCATTGCATGGCCCATAGAATGAATTTAGCATTTAAAATTGTAAGCAAGTTTCCAACAGTATCAAAAGTTGAAAATCTAGTTTGCGAGATCCACACATACTTCTACTGAAGTCCCAAACATTTCCTTGAATTTCAACATTTTGCTAAGGGAATAACATCTGGAAACAAGCTTCTCAAGGATGTTGATACCAGATGGATCTCCCTGCATGGACCAGCGCAACGAGCTCTTTCAAAATATCAATCCTTGATTGGGTTGATGTACGAGCATCCCAGCACAGTAGACAAAGCTCCTGAACTCTTACATAGGTTAAGCGATATAGAGACACTCTTGACTTTATCTAGTCTTCTCCCCATGCTAGATGAGATGAACAATCTTGTGAAGAAATCCCAAGATAGAACTATGTATATTTATGAATATGCCAATCTACGTAAACTTACATGCTTGGCCCTCAATCATCTATATCTAGATCTAACACAAGAAGGCGCAAATTATTTGATGTGGCAAAAAATTACTGATTTGAATAATCCTAATAATTATTTATAGTTTAATGCAAGTGGGAACTTATGTATTTATGTACGTGGATATGAGATACCAATGTACCATTGTAAGACATGCACTACCAGGTGCTCTAGAAAAGAAGTACCTGTTAACGAGGAAGATTTTAACGACATTGTTAAATCTGTTAGTGATAATTTGAAGGAAATTGCAAAATCTCTTTCCTCAGAGATTCGTGAAAGATTCCCTCGACATGAAATACTTGAAGCCATGGGTATTGTGTATCCTCAATTTTGGGTAAACCAAGATAACCCAAAATATTTTCATGATCAAGTAAAAATCATGATCGAACAATTTTCAAAAAAGGTAACATACAATGAACAAATAATAGAAGGAATTTTAGATGAAAAAAAGCTTAGAAAGCAATGTCGGAGTTTTGCAATAGCTATGAGGGACCAATCTGATTCCATGGGAAAGGAGAAGGCCTTTGAGCCGAGATCAATAAAAAAGGTTTGGACAAGTTTAGGTCAGAGTGAAATATTGCGTGGTTCGATGTCAGAATATTTTAAACTTGCTGATTTATGTCAAACAATGATATTGGGGTCGGTGGAGGATGAGAGAGTTTTCAGTACATTGGGGTTTTTGAAATCAAAGTTAAGAAACAAACTAGACAAGAATTTGGAAAATTGCTTGAGAATGAAAGGAACTGCGTATAATGTCAAAAAATTTCCTTTTGAAAGGGCACTCGCAATCTGGAGGTCCACATGTGAAAGAAGAGGGGCCGGGTTGTGCAACACAAGCTCTCCAATTCTAAGAGTTGTCGGTACTGGTGATGGTACTAGTGGTAGTGGCAGTGGGCCTGGGATAGATGAAGATGACAATGATATTGAAATTGACACAAATCAAACAATGAATGTTGATTTTGAGACACAAGCCAAACAAAGTGTAGAGCAGTCTCTGAATCAAGATGACTCTTTTACTTTATCTGAAGATGAGCATCGGTTTGAGGACCCTGACTCTGTTTGGGAAATGGAAGAGAATTAGCAGGTTTTAGGTATTTTTACTGCACTTTTTGAATCAGTATCCATTGTTCCAAAGTCCAAACTATAGTTGATGATATTTTATATTCTATTAAATGAAATTTGTGAATCATTGCACTTCAAGTTCATGATATCTTATAATCTTATTTTAGATTGCACTCAAGCACTGCATGAATCATATTCCAAATAGTAGTTGATGATTTTTTACATTGTATTCAAATAAATTGTGAATCATTGCACTCCAAGTCTCCATGATATTTTATATTATATTGCACTTCATGAATCATATCAGGATTTTTAGTCAAAACATAATAGAAGCTAATAGACTAATAGTTCAACATCCATAACTTAGAAATGAACAAAATAAACCTTGATCATTTTATTAAAAATAATGATATGTTTATACAATGGAGAGACATGAGTTTGAAATGAGTAATATCCATTTAGATGCTAGTACTACAAAAAAAAATCAAACTCTAATGAGTTTAAAACCTACTACAAAATGACTGATGCACTGGCCAGCCGCCAAACCTCAAGAAACTTGTGCCGAAAGTGGCCCAAAACTGTCATCAAGACACAACCAAAATTTGTTATAACTTTGTGGTAAAATAGAACGAAGGAAAATTACTTAACGTCGATCGAATTCAAATCCCAACAGTTGATCCTTCACTTTCGTTAGAGCATTGAACGACTGCCTTCAAAAAGGCTGATGTAATCTCCATCTCAGCATGATGGGCCCACCACACTATGCATCACCAAAGGAATACACGTGGCGCTCGCTCGTGATATCACAATCAATAAACACCTCGCATCTTCCGATCACATGATGGCGGGCAACCGTTGATTTCCGTCATCAGCAATCGTGTTCATTCATAACAGTCACCATTGTTGAAAATAATCATTGAGCAACTTTTTCATCAAGATTATAACGCCTTCATTGATTTTGAGAATGTGCATCTCGTAGCCGCTTTAGTAACCTGCCATATAATGTATATTTTTGGGTTGGGTCTTTTCTGACGTGACCTTTTTGAGGGTGGTTTCAAAACAACTTATGTCCCATTGAATCATCTAGGTCGGGCCCCTTTTAATAAAAATGCTAAATATTTCGCCTGACCTTTTATTTCTCAAGTTTGGGTCAGACCGTGCCCTGTGTTTTAGAACAACTTTGAGCCATCATTTGTCATTGTCCTAGGTGGTGTCCCCTTCCCCTCTTTTATTTTAAGTAATTGTATTATTTTGCAGGGGTTATTTTTAGTGACCGTCGATCTCCCTATGGTTGATCTTGACCTTTCCCCGCGATCTCGTGATGACATCACCACTGGTTGCTTGGTGATTGTGATATAATGGGCGGGTGCCATGTGTCCCAGGTTGCCGATGTTGAAAAGGAGTAAATAAAGTGCTTAATATTTTTATCAGACTTTAGTACGTTATAGAGTGGGTTACTAAACTAGATGTGAGATGCACGTGCTTGAGATCGACGACGATGTTTTAACCTTGATGAAAATTTGCTCGACGGATAGGTTTTGGTGCTGCTCACTGTTGTGAATGATCATGATCGCCGATGGAGGGAATCAATGGTTTCCCACCATCGCGTGATCTTAAAGTGAAGGGTGTTTAGTGATTGCGATATCACGGGCGGACGCGACATGTATTCCTTTGGCATTGTGTATTATGGTGGGCCCTCGATAATGACATGGAAATGTTGTCAGGCTGTCAGCCTTTTGAAGATGGTCGTCTGATCATTGATGATCTAACAGGAACAAGAGATCGACGACGAGGATTTAAATTTGCATCAAATATGATTGAAGCCGTTGGCGTGGCATGCAAGTGAGCTTTAATGGTGGATGAGATGCCTGCTAGACATTTTTCATCGGCTTTAAGTAATTAATTCCATTCTATCTTAACCACAAAGGCATTCAAATGTTTTCAAAGCGGTCTAGAGCTAGACATTGAGTTTTTCAAGCAATTATAGCGAGATTTGGTTTTCTTCAAGGTGCTAAATCCTGTGAGTTACCTTCTATGCCATGGTTTCTATTTGAATGTGTTTTTTGTGGAGGGTTGTATTGTGTTGGTCAGGGGTCTTGTTGATTAAGACTGTAAGGTTACTGGTTCTTTTGAATTGTGGGAAATTGCAAAGTTCTGGTGTAATTTCATTTTGGGTAGCCCTAGTTTGTTCAAGAATTTGATTTTAGGAGAAGCCTTGGTTGTTCGAAATGGTGCCATCAAAGTAGCATTCTTGCCATATTGATTATTTACAAAGGAATTTATACGACGATTTCCTAGATCAATTCCCGCTATCAACGAATGACAAGAAGAGGGGTTTGGTTTTAATGAATGGGAAAGCCTTAGGCGAGGGACTAAGGTGTAAAACCTATAATATTGCAGATGCTAGGGTCCAAATGATGGGCCTAAAATGTTTAGGAGATGGTATGGGCAGCAAAATGTGCCTCATCCTTTCTGTAATGGCTGGAAGTACGATATGGGAAAACTAGTTGTACCAAATGTATTTCCTGATATTGACCTACTCAGAGCAGTGGCAGCACGATATGATCCTGTTACAAGGATTATCAGGGATAATGATGGTGGGGTTCTACTAAATATAAATGCATATGAGATTCTGCAGGTTTTCGATTTGAGTGAATATAGCCCATTCTTAGTCTGGGTAGATTTTGAGGAAATGAAGCAGGAATATGCAAGGTCAAAGCCTCTTTTCAGATCAAAATTGCTTCCTCCTCATTTAGCCAAGGTAGGTAGTTCAATGATTCACATTAGCCCAACTGATCAGGAGCCTTTCAGGCTGAGCTGTTTTGTTGATCACTTCTTGGCAACATTTTATTCACTTTGCCAGATTTTAGGTTTCAGCCCTACTATTGTGATGCCCATTGCTTATATGTTTATGGGGGCTCAGATTCAACATCCCAATTTTTCTGTAGTGTACGACTATGCATCTTTTCTTGCTGAAAAGATACATGAGAGTTTGTTGAAGTTGCATATGGGGGACACTGGTACTCCTTTCTTTTGGTACTCCCTATTAATGTATATGTTCCTGTACAAGAATGCCGACTTCTTCTTAGATAAAATGGTGTTGAGGCAAGAAGTGAATGGAGAAAGATTACCAATACAGGTTTGGAGTGCAGATTTGTCTTGCAATAGGGAAGGAGCTAGCTTTGTGCAGTTTGATAACTATTTTGCTTCCAGACTTAGAGCTAGATTGGTGGTAAATGTGCCAAGGGTCTCTCAGGATTTGCATGATTTCCTCTGACCCAAAGTGAGGAAGCCTGATTTGAAGGTGTGCCATAATTGGGGTGACATCATCTTATACCCCGTAAGCACTATCCTAAGGGTTTATGGTTTCCAAGGAGATCCTCACATTCTCCCATATAATGTACCATCAAGGATGGGATTTGTCGAGGTCATGTGGCAACTAGGTTGCATTCATGAGGATAATTTGACAGGGAAAGGAAAAGGGACCTTGTTCCCTGATTATACTATTGTTTCTGATTTTGTCTTTTCCAAGGGAGGATGGGTCCACTTTGGAAGATTTTTTGATGATTATCATTTGAAGAGTGGATCTAAGAGGCAAGATGACCCTAAGGGATTCTTTTCCCTATTCAGGCAATGAATTAAAGGTGGCAAGTTTGCACATGTTTTCAATTTTCCTCAGGATCTAATCAAAAATGAGTTTGATTTGAGCAGGCAGGAATTGAATAAAGAGAAATGGATTGCCTATGAGAAACTGCTGGCTATGGTGCATAAAATGGATCCAAAATATGATCCACTGATGGAGTTCACTTCATTTCACAAAAGAATAGATTTCTTAATGAATAACTTCAAAGATATCATGAGCACCTTGAAAACCAAGAAAGTCAATTTGGAACTGGACTTGGGAATTTAGAGACCGGAGGTGAGGCCTGAAGAAACAAGGCCAACTTATCAGCCACTAGAGGATAGTCCTCTATACAAGAGGAAGAGAGATGATAGTAGTGATGAGGAGGCAAGAGATAAAAAGGGGAAAAAAAATAATGCAAGCATCATCACAACCGGGTCAAGGGATCAGGAAACCTGGAGGGATAAGGATTATGGACCTAGATTCACCACCGAGAAATGATCCTGTAGAGTTACTATCAGAGCCAAGCCTAAAGAGGCAAAGGGTTGAGGAAACACAAGAGGCTCTGATGGATGAAATAATTATAACTGATCAAGACATGCATGTTGGTATCCCTTCTCCTCCTAGATCAACACAATTGGTGTTAACTGATATGGATATAAAGGGGTAGCGTGTACAGGATGCCAGGATGGAGGCCTACAAGGCATTCCTAGATGATGATGCCTTCGTGAAAACTCCTGTATTCTTGTAGTTAATTTGGAGAATGAAATTAGAGGAATATCAGGATAAATGCAAGAGAAGGAGAGAGTCAAGACCTAATAGGTCTGAACAGGAGAATGATGATGAAGTTAAGGCCGAACTAATGGAGGAATTCAAGAGAATTACTCCTGAAGAAGGAAGGAGACTTGTGACTCAGGCTGGTGTCTTACTTCTGCCTAAATGGGGCATAGCTACTGCTGTAGCATTCAATGCTATCCTGCAGTCCAAGCATCCTGTGCAAAATAGTGAGGAAGAGGTTAAGGCAGCTCTGCAAGACTCTGCTTTTGGTGAGGAATATGAAACTTTGGCCATATGGACATTGGCACCTCAGGGTAGAAAACCAAATGTGGTTGATATTGGCCCAAGTCTAAGGGGAGGGCTCATCATCAAGAGAGCTTCTGAAACCTCAACAACAAAAACCACAAGCTTGACATTGAATGTGGCCGAATTGGCCCAAAAGATAGCTGGAAGGGAGGAAGCTGAAAAGAAGAGTCTGATGGAGAAATACAACGTAATAATTGGGGAATATAGTAGAATACAATAGAGGAATGTTGAGCTGCATTCTGAAGTAGATAGACTGAAATATGGGTAGGTAGGAGAATCCTCCAGTGCCCCTGGTATCAGAGCACTACCCACTACTTCAGGGTCAGTTCCCCTTAATATCCCAATCATTTCTACTCTTGGGTCCCCCATTCGGACACCTGCTCTCAGCCTTGCACCAAAGACAGTTGAAGAGGAAGTTGAGTATTCTGTGGATCCTACCAAGAAGCAAATGTTGAATAAAATCACAGAATTGTAGGCTACCCTAAAGGCAAGTGAGGATGATGCAATTGCTAAACACAATGAGGTGGTTGACACCGTTTTGAGGCATCTAAATGAGAAGGTTGATTGTAGGTTGCCATCTGTACATTCTTTGTATTCTTTGTTCTTGGGTGGAATTAAAAACATTAATAGAGATCGGGAAGTAGTTCTGCCTTTGGTTGAGAAGTGGATCCCTCGGGCCACTGATTTAGATGTTATGTTTAAGGCTTCTAGGTTTGATGTAGACAACAAGCCTCAGTCATTGAAGCCTACTCTAATTTTTGTGAAATCATTGAAGGGATTCTAATGATTTGAATAGAAAAATTAGAGAACTAGTAAAGAGTTTTGATGACTGGAATGATACTTTTCTACCAGATATAATAGATGCACAGGGAAATATTAAGACATTGCAGCAGTGGCAAGATAGGGCAGAAGAGGTTATTGATGCACAAATCAAATTGATTTGTGATGGCCCGGACTATGACTTGCTGGTGAGTAGTATGGATAAAATAATTAATACCAGAATATTCTTAGAGTCTTTTGAGAGAGAGGCTAACCAGGTTGCGATGAAGTACACGCCTTATGATACTAAGGTGATCGAGGTGGTGAATTTTAACTGGCCAATGGATGAGGAATATCAGAGATGGGTGGACAAGTACTTAACCGAAGAGGAGTAAAACAGTGTCTATTATCGGCAACTAACAGCTCAACGGTTATAGTATAATTGATTATGGTCTATTAATAATTGACCAATGACGTGTAATTTCTAGCCCGATGCTTGTTTGCTCCTTCCTTTTCTATAAGAAGGATTTCAAGGCCAGAAATAGGGGTTGGCAAGTCAGATATTTTGAGGTCGATTCTAGGTATAGTTGTAGAACAGATTGTAAGAACCAGTTATTTCAATATTAATACAATTTAGGTTTGGGGTTATTCGTTAATGGGATTTTAGGTCTATGAAGATTTGATGTTTCGCAACAGTACTAGCATTTGAGTTATGATGTTATATTTCGAGCTCATGTCTCTCCTTTGTATAAACATATCATAATTTTGAATAGTTTAATCAAGGATTATGGTGTTCATCTCACTGCTCAGTGCTCTGGTGTGTATGTTTTCTATTTTGGCTTTAATTCAAAGAATTAATTAAAATGCTCGGACGGAATCATGGATGGATATGTTTGTAAAGGGATTTAGTAAGAAGTATTGGGTTAGGATATGGATTGACACTATTGTAATGCAATATTTCCAAGGATCTTATATGCTATGTATTTGAAAAATTGAATCTGTTATTAAATTTTAAATGTTTGTGAATTTGACTCCCCAATGGTATATGGCACTGGTTTAAATTGTACGAGTTTGTGAAGTCGTGTTTGTATGTCTTTACTTAGAGCTTGCTACCAAATTGCAAATAAAATGACTATCATAAGTTATGAAATAATGTTGTAATCATCCCATGCCTTTGATTGGAATTGGCAATTCCATAGGTAGATTAGGAGACCCAAAAAAGGTAACATCCGAATAGATTTTCACCCAAGGTATTACATATGACATTAGGATTTTCATGAAAACCAAAATAAAAACCCCAACCTTAGGTTCTTTCCCAAACAATATGACACATTGACATACCAGGACAAGGTCAAGACAAAGAGGAATTCAGAGAGCAAAATTAGAAGTTTCATCAAGTTCATCAGTAGTTCATATGATAAAATAAATAATACAGATAATTGAACATCATCACATTACTGAAGTCTGAATTTGAGCTTTTTAATTGAATTTCACATGAAGGAGTACATATTGGCACTGGCAATGCAAAATCTTGCCAATGCCCAAAGACAAATCTGCACAGAGCTGAGTTGGAACTTGGAAACTCATATTATCAATGGTTAAAAATAAAAAATGAAGTCACTGTATCACCTTTTCTAGCAACTTCCACTCTTCAGGAGGTGGAATGGCCATTTGTTCTAACTGATGTTGTTTGACTTGAACTTTTGTTAACATTTCATGATTGTAATTAGAAGTGGAACCTATCTTGAATTCTTCAGTCAATTTTGCATTCAAGGTTATCAGTGTTCTGATTGAATCCAAATTAAAATAGTTCACATCTAGGTTCTGAGGAAACTGGTCCAAATCAATCTTCCTTGCACCTTCCATCTTCTTTCTGAAACCATCCTTTCCAATGAATCGCTCATTTGTGTCAAAAGCCTTTGGAAAACAAAGCTCTGTGAAGTTCCTTACCTTTTCATCCACCACCTTCATCTTGTCTGCAACCAAATACAAATTCCTTTGTTCCAGACATTCTCAAACACTTTTCAATGATAGATGACAACTTCATTGAGGTTTCAATCCGATTAGTAATCCCTTTTGATTTCAAATCATTGTCACTGGCTTTGTAGACTGTTTGTAGAACTTCATTTGTAGATTTATCTAATTCCAGCACCTTTTTGTTGTCCACTAAATATTTGCTGAGCTTCTTATAGTGTTGTCTGATAGCATCAATCAATTGAAACATGTCACACAAATGATCAAACCTCTGTATTATTTCATCCCAGATCTTTTGTTTCATATACCTCACCGTATCTCTACAAAATGCAGATAACTTATTTTGAGAAGACTTAATTTCTTCTTTTGCTTCCGTCAGCTCTTTCTCCAATCTTTCAATTGTTTTTCTCTGTTTCTCCAATTTTTGTTCCCACTGTACATTTCCATTCACAATGCTTACTCTTAATTTTTCTGAAGTGGATTTTTCCTCATCATATTTCTTGTTGCTCTCATCTAGCCTTCACTTCAATTCATTCACTTCTCTCTCATTTGATTTATCCTCTTTGCTTGTTGATGTAGAGGCAGATTTTATTATTTTTTTTTCTAATTCATTGCTCTTGTTATCTACTGCTTTCCTGTTTGCTTTCTCACTTGCTAGGTCTACCTGTAACTTTTCTATTTGGGTCTACAACCTTTTCTTCTCTCTATCTTGCTTTAGAAATGATGTATACACCAATTCATTATTCTTCTTTGATACATTAATTTTGTCAGTACTTTTTAGGCTAGAAAAATCCAATTGAAAATTGGTTACCTGGTATTCAAATCAATCCATCTGATTTGTTGGTTTGTTTTGAACTGTGGGAACAAAAATTGTGTACTCCATGATTTCTTTATTTGTGTCAAATGTGGGTAATACCATGGTTGTTGCAGTCTCTGGAGTTACAGCAGACACACTCTCCATCAGTTGCTTCTTTTCTTTTTTATTCAAGTCTGATTTATTTTTAAACTCTTCAATGAAATCATAACTTGGGGAGGCAAGAACAATGGAATGCTTGAATGGCAAAGGAATAGGAGTACTTGTAGTTTCTAATGATGTCACACCTACACTAACTAGATTTGTGGGAGTTTCTAGAAATAAATCCTTTGTGGTATTGGTGGATCCACTGATAGTGTGACTTGGACTTGTCAAAATCCTTTGCCTCTTTTGATTGCCTTGATCACCTAGTGTTTTTGTGGTATCTTTTTTTCTTTTCCTCTTAGTATTGTGTGTAATTTGTCATTGTAGCACATGTTGACCACTACTAGTACTACTACCCATACCATTGACACCAATGGCACTCCCAGTTGCACTAAGCTATCCACCAATGGCATGTCCTAGTTGTGATTGTATCTGACCATGAGGATGAGGACTAGAAGCTCTAAC
Source organism: Sequoiadendron giganteum (assembly GCA_007115665.2). NCBI lineage: Eukaryota > Viridiplantae > Streptophyta > Pinopsida > Cupressales > Cupressaceae > Sequoiadendron > Sequoiadendron giganteum. Next base: position 263,209,462 of record CM021103.1, read on the forward strand.
AAATTGATTTTGTCTTGTATACCCTTGGTCTACTTTTTCACCTCTAAACCCAAGGCCAGATTTATCAACTGGTTTTCTATGCTCAACACTTTGTATTGTCAAAGGGCCTTGTCCTTTGGACCCTAAAGGACCACCTTCATAACCAATTTTTTGAAGTATGGCTGCTCCTGAAGTATATGTTGAAGCATATTCTTCTTTTGCGGCCTCACTTAAAATAGGTTTATAATTGGCATGGCTTTGTTCTTCTTCTTCCATATCAATATCATCATCAAATTCATCACGTTCATCAGGATGCTCTATATTCCACAATTTGCTAAACTCTTCATCTTCTTCATTATCATCATACTCTGCAAGAGCTCTTTCTTCTCCTAGGTCCTTCCTCATAGACCAAAAGGTAGTAATTTTTTATCGTGACCATTTTTTTATCTATAACATCCTTCTCTAGAGAACCTGGAATTTTTACTCTACTAGATGGTTTATCACTTTTTTCATAAATTTTTTTGTATGTCCTATTTGTCTTTTGGTGCAATGCCATAATTTTGCCTGACAATTGTTCAAAAGGAATACCATTCTCAGCAACACTTTTCTCCATTGCTATTTTGACCTCATCCGAAGAATCCTTGTTTCTCAAGTTTTCAAGCAAGGGTTTACTTTGATGTTGAATTCTATTTGCAGCATTCCTATTGGCCACAATCATTGATTTAATGATGTCACATGGATCATACTGCCAGTGACAGATAGCATCAAATGCAAAAAAATTCAAAAGATTATGTGCCACAGTAAATGCTTTTCTCTCGAATGTGAACCCTCCACATGAAAAAGGTAAAGAAGGAAATAAGGTCTTCTTTTGCTGACTGAGAAAGTGTAGTTCATCAACACTCTGCACCTGCCTTACATATTCCAATGCAAAAACCCTTTCTGTCACATGTATTGGAAGTTTGTATGGCTGTACTCCCGATCCATAAAATCTTAGCACAGTATATTCTTCCATTAAGTACCAATCAGCCAATTGTATTTCTTTTCCTAGTTGCATGCAGTTTCTACATGACATAGGCAATCTAGGCATTGGATTATTTGTAATTACTTGATGCAATGGAGCCAAAAAGTAGTCTACAAAATGACTGTAGTTCCTTTGAGAATCATGCAATGTCTTCGTGGAACCTGCTTTAATCATTAAAAATTGTTTATGCATGGATTCTACAATGTGCTGAGTATAATTATATTTGACATGTTCATCAACATAATGGATATTATATACCATTTCAAGGAGGCTTGCACCCACTTCCAAATTGCTATCCAGACCGAGGCAAAATGCTAGCATGGAAATAGTATCCTGAACCCATGGTTTAAAAAAATCCAAATTATAAGGAGGCTTCTGATCACCTTTCAATTTGTTTCTATCCTTAACTATATTATTTAAGAAATCATTTTTCAGCCTTTCTTCCACTGCTTCATAATCACTAGCAAGCTTTTCTAGGTCAATGTGGTGGTTTCCAAATTCTTCGGTTGTAAATCCCAACACTTTTCCAAGTTCTTCTGCATTAATGGATAACAATTCTTCTTGGTTATCTTTATTAACAATTGCTCTTTTCTTATCATCATAATTTTTGGCACAGACCATGATAAATTCTAGGCAAGGAAAAACTTCATGTAACATCATGCGCCCTAATCTAGTTACCCACGGTGCACTGACACTATTAACTTTTATTTGCTTTTCAACCTTATTCTAAGATGAAAATCTAAGTTCTGAGGTATTCCTACCATAGATTTTAGGATCATAAATATCATGGTACCCATCGGTGAAACCTGGGGTTTTAAGCAATTCTGCATAATGTATTTTTTCATCGGACAATGCTCTAGTGGTACTGGTGGTAGACATGCTTGTACAAATGTGAAGTTGTGAAATTTGAATTCCCTAATAAGTAATACCTATTAGTCCTCCTTAATTTTAATGAATTTTTGAGTCTTTAAAGTCTAAAACTAAACTTCAAACTTTGACAAAATAAGATTTTAAGAAATGTCAAACAATGAAACGTAGCCGCAGGAATTCTTTCACTTACCTAGATTCTGAGTCCCGACGCTTGAAAACTGGAATGGCGTTGTTGGAAGTGGAACTATGGAATCCAAAATAGGGTGGTGCACTGCAATGGCCAATGAGCAATCTGAAGATTGAAGACTTTAAAAATCACTGTACAATTTCAAAGTGCAAAGTGTTTTAAATGCTCTTTTTCTCGTAATTGGAACTTTAAAGTGAATGACACATCTTAGTAGTTCGGTCTACAAGACTACAAGTTGAAAATTCTTAACCATTGATCTTTCTAAATCTAACGGTTATAGGGTGATTCCGGAGGTTTAAGTTGGGAAGCCCATCGCTCTATGCATTTCATTACGAAATGCAACTGCAACCATACATCAAATGTTCATCCAATGGTTGAAACTTGAGTAATTTATGATATTAACTTTAAAGTTTAACAATAAACATTAATCATTTGATAGTTGACACTTAGCAGTACAAAGTGCTTTAAATGCTTTGTTTCTCGAAATTGGAACATTAAAGTGAATGACATGTCTTACATCTACAAGTTGCAAATTCTTCACCGTTGATCTTTCTAAATCTAACGGCTATAGGGTGATTCTAGAGGTTTAAGTTGGGAAGCCCATCACTCTGTGCATGTCATTACAAAATGCAACTACAACCATACATCAAATGTTCATCCAACGGTTGAAAATTGATTAATTTATTATATTAACTTTCAAAATAAACATTAATCACTTGACAGTTGACAACAGGCTTGGAATTTGATGGTCTATTAAATATTTGACCATTTTTTCAATTTTAGACCGTATATTGTAGCTATAAAATTTATTAGACCGTATAGTTTAACTTGGTATATTTTTATTAAACCATAAAAAATTATTATATAGTATTTTAATTTATAATATATATCATTTTATAATTTTTATTATAAAAAGAGAATAGAATATAACTTTTTTGAATATTTTTAATATGAATTTAGAAACTTTTGACTTTTTTATAATATTAATAGCTATCATTTTTTATATTAATATATGTGATTTATAATATTATTATAAAAATATATATTAATTTAGAATCTTTTCAAAATAAAACATAATTATTTTTAATTTTTAGAATATATTTAACAAGATTTATTTTTAATACGATTTTAGAAACTTTTGTTAATTGTTAATTATAACACTAGATTTTTATATTTATCACTAATAATTATCATTGTTTTCTAATTTTTCAAGATCTTCCATTTATAAAAGATTTTATATAAAAATTCGTAAATTAAACAATTTTTTTTATAGGCATTTATATGACCAAACCGTCATAAATTTTTCATATTGATTGTTTGCTATTGTCATAATCTTAAGTTTTAACCGTTGATCTTTCTAAATCTAATGGTTATAGGGTAATTCCGGAGGTTTAAATTAGGAAGGTCGTTGCTCTCTTCATTTCATTACAGAATGTAACTACAACCATACATCAAATGTTCATCCAATGGTTGAACTTGAAACTTGAGTAACCATGAATTCTTAAGTGCATATTGCATATAGTATATTACTTAATTTCTAAAAAGAAAAAAAATTGATTTGAATATATTAAATTATTAATAGACACTGAAGTTCCGAACTTAGAAAACAACTCTTTACGCTTAAACATAGATGAATAACAAAGATTCAAGGAATCAAGATTCAAGAATAACACAATACAACCATTTATTTTATTGCAACTGAATTTCAATGTCACATTATTACATATCTTTTTACAGAGGAGCAGCACTGTAGCTCTTGTTTTGTATAAATAACAATTGTCAGTGTGTCACTTTAGTACTTTACATAGACAAAAATTAATAATTTATTCCAAGTTATTGCTCATTACGATGGATTACAAATTGATTGCAATTTCCAAGCTTTGTTGCTGAAAACCTAATACACATCTATCTCTAAAAGTAAATGTGGCTCTGAAAATAAATTCATGTTTCCAAACTTTTGCTGGTGGATTTGCCAACCATGCTGGGCAAAGGGGATTTCAATCACTCCTGGGGGAATGGGAGCCGTGAAGATACAAAATGTACTTATCGCCTTCGAGAACTAGAGTCGTACAGAAGATGAAAAATAAATGTCTCTTTGAAAATAAATGCATGGGGCTTGCTTGGCCAACCATGCTGGGGAAATGGGAGCCGTTAGAATACAGAAGGAGAAACAAATCTACTCCCAAATTTTACCTACAACCTCTATGCATTCAAATAGCAATTATCTCCATTAGAGCTCCTCATCTTGGTTCAAAACTCATCTGAAAATTCAGGTTAACCAAATCAACTTCTTTCCAATTCCACCCATTCTGAACTTGAAGGAAATTCATCTTTTACTGATTACTCTATAACTACATAATTGTAGGTAGGAGAATTTACAGTATCCCCAATACTGCATCATCTTCTTCGTGAATCCTTATTAACCCTAGAAAATAAAAACCCTTATGGCACTATCTACTAATCACTAAATCACTAATACTATCCCTATTTATGGGCCACTAGTGCCGCTACCAGCCTATATAATTAAAATTTCTAATTTGATTGACGTCTTGCTACGTGCCAACTTGAACTCTACCTCAAGCTGACAAGCTGTCAAAATCACTCATTCAAATGATATGAAATCATTACAAATATTGTTTCATTAAAGCTATGAGTTGTCCGAGAAATTGCTTCATATGTTCATATCACATATGGCATTAATTGCCGCCACTGCCACTGCCAACCACACTTTCTTCAAAAATATTGAGAATTTAAATGAAATGAAATGTACAACATCGAGATTCAAGGCATTGAAAAGAGTGAATGAGCGATGAATTAATTTGAACACAAAGTCTCAAAGATGAAAAAATAAGCATTCTGAATTTGACCTAACACTAACAGATAAACATTGAACAATTATCATGAAGAAACACAATTCATTCATAATTAAAAGGAAGCATTGATAAATACAAAGATTTAGAAATATATTATTTAATCTCTCTAATGCCAAAAATGTAGTTTCACAGACCTGTCACCCCACACCCTGTACAATCAAAATTCAAAAAGCGCTCAAAAGCTGAAACTACGCCCCCTTACCATTTTGAGGAAACTCTGAGTATGGAGTTCAAAATGCTGCCACCTTTCCCCGTATGCAGGCTCACTTAACTTTACCAGCAGGAAGGGACAATCTGCTACTAAATCTGTTTCTCCAAACTCCTTAATACCTTATTTAAGATCTATCCTTTCAGAGAATTTAAAAGAATACGTTAAATCTATTCAGTTGGTGTTTGAGAAGACATCCCTTAATGGCATCATACAATTCATTAAATGAGTTGTCACTTCGAAAGTTGTGCATCCCGCTGAGGTCACCCAATTGCTAAGAAACATAACTTTATAACCATTTGTACGGTAATAAAATCTCAACCATCGATTTCTAGAAATCTAACGGTTCTAGTGATATTCCGGAGGTTTCAAATCGCAAGTCTAGTGCTTTAGAGATTTACTTCCGGAATACAACTACAGTCGTCCATCGAATGACCCATATGATTTTTATTTCGCCACTGGATTTTATTATTATTTTGAGATTCATTTTAATTCGCCAATGAAAATATACTTTTTGCTTTGAAAAATGGTTTTAATCGCCAATGGAAAAAAACTTCTGGTTTGAAAAATGGGTTTATTCGCCAATGAAAAATATTTTATTCGATTTAAAAAAATTGCAATTCGCCATAGTTTTCCATAGACTTCTAGGGATTATAAAATATTTGCTAATGGGGATTTTTTTTTTTTTCTTGAAAAACGAAAAAAATCGCCAATAAAATTAATATTTTTCATCGAGAAGTATACAGGATTCACTAGGATTTTACACCTGTGCCGAGGGTGGGGTTTCTTAAAGTTATCCCTAGCTTTCACTAATGAGTACATGATACATGCCTACCTTGATTATAATTAATAAGAACACTTAGCCAAAATTTCTTCCTTTGCGTCACCCTTCAGACATCAGGTATCGTTGATACCTCTTACCCATTGCTTATAAAGGTGCAAAGGGTAAGGGTTATCCTTGACTCATGACATCTAGGATTTATTTCTTTTAAGTGTTGTAAGAATAGATGCATATTTTATGTTTAAAGGCTAAAGTTTAAAATATAAAGTGAGGATGATTAACAGTTGTAAAATGGGTGGCAAGGAGTAAATCAAAAAGTTGAACTCCGATCATTGAACTCCTTTCAGACTTTACAGGTTGGAGATACTGCTTAACCAATACCATTGCCTATAAAGAGGTAAGGGGTAATGGGGATCTCTGATCTTCGACACCCGATCAAATGATGAAGCATGCCCACAATGAGAATTTTTTAATGAATAAAGGGTAAAGGATATATCTGATATCTAATATCTGAGAAGCTCTTAAAACTTAGCAACAAAAAAATTATTTTATAGGTATCGGGTATAGGGAAACCGCGATCCCCGATACTTGAAGAATCATAATAATGGAAGCATGAAAGCTTAAGGGTATACGCTAATGGTCAAGGGTAAGCAAGAGGCTCGAAGGCTGATCCTCGAAGTTGTTGTATAACTTCAGCTTAACAAATTATAACTTTGAGTATATATGGCCTAACATGATTTATCTTGTACAATTTTTCTTCTTGGTGTAGGAAAATGATAATGCGTGGTACTATTTTTTTTGCAAGAAATATGTCTTAGGAGGATTTTGAGGATATGAAGTACCAATTTAGCGGATACCACCTAATGGAAAAGATGAATCAAATCGTGCCAACCTAGTTTGATCACTTTACTAGATAACTGGAGATGGCTAGAGATCCCTGCTGATATCTACCTGTGTTTTGTGATGAGCGATGCTACCAATGTTATGCATGACGTATTCTCTCAATGCCGTCCAATTTAAATATGTCCAAGAATGTGTGCGATATTTGCTAGAGAAATCAATGCACATATCTTGCACTTAAGTTTGGTGGTATTGAAGATTTTGAAGACCGCCACTTGTTTCAGTTTACTTTCAGTTGTCATTTTCATGCTTCTCTAATTTAGCAAGAGACTCGACTTCAACTGATCAACTAGTTGTGCTTTTATTTATTTATAGTTTTCTTTTAGTTAAAGACCCAAGCGTTGGAGGTACTTCCAGTTAGCTTTTTTATTAGATCCCTAGTTTTAGGAACCTATTTTTCTATAAATGCTTGATTCTAGATTGTTTCTAAGGGTCTAAATTCTTATGTAATTTTTGCAACTACAAACAATACAGTCTCACTGTGGAGTTTACCTACTAAATTTTGTGCGAAAAGCTTTGATCTGTTTATCTAAGGATTACACCTATACTACATGCATTAGGATTCAACACCATGTTGATGGTATAATCAATTATTTTAATCACAATTACTAAATTGATGAGATCTTAGTTAAATCTGTGGAATAAGTAGGATTTCATCACAAATCTACGTGTGATTAATGACGTTCTAGTTGGATGAAATTCAAAAATATTATGTGTTTGTAGATTTTCCTTTGAAGATTGCACTCCATTGATAGTATATGTGTGAATACTATCTATGTTAATGGTTGTCTAAAGGATCTTATTTAAACATGTAGACGTGATTAGTATAATGATTTGTGTTGTTATCTGAATAGATTTAGATTTCTTCTAGTAATTTTTGTAGGTTTCATTTGAAACATCTCTTGTTACCCTATTCTATTTTTTCTTTTGTTTTGAAACATGGTTACTGAAATAGTTTGAAAGAGCACTAAATCATTTTAAATCTTCTTATGTTCTATATGTTGAACACCCATAATACTGAGAGGGGGGGTGAAAAAGTATTATACTAAACCATTTAACTACTAACCATTCAATAATAAGAACATATCTAGCTACAACTGTAAAGAAAAAAATGAAAGGAATCATAACATCACATGAAACATGAACACCAATATGTTTACGTGGAAAACCTAGAATGGGAAAAACCATGGTGAGGATTAGCTCACAATATATTATAACTGGTCATCAGATATTACAAGGCACACTGCTAGGACACATTTTCCTTGAAAGGCTCACAACCTAAATTGATTACAAAAGAGTGTGGCTCACTACCAAAAGGATGAACTGATGAAATACACCTTATGTGTGTCAAGTTCAGTTCCACTTAAGCTCTAGAGAACAAAATCCTACACCGGTTTGCAGGTATATAGAAATTTCCAACAATCTCACACAATATCGCACTGTCACACATTACTGCTTGTAATTTTTGCATAGTACACATATCTGTCTCTATCAATATATCCATCACAAAAAGAATGTTTCATAAATATTTATACCAGCTTACATTAACATGCATCAATTAGGTCAGCCTAATTGGATGTAAACATACTCGATTCAAAATAGCTTGTTGGCACAAAAAAAAACTTCTTCGGCACTCAAAGAAAAACATGCAAGACATAAATTAGGTTGGCCCAAACCTAATAAATAACTTTCTAATCAACCATGAAGCATACACAACTTGTCTAAGTCATCCAAAAGAAGACCCATACCAAAATTTGTAAGTCAAGCTTCTTTCATTTATAACTGTCAGCCAATTCACCCAAAAACACTAAAATCTTATTCATAGCTGCAATTAATAGTCCTGATTAACATATTAAAAGCACATAGTTGAATCTTATGATATGGACAATTTTAGACTAGATTACCAGATCATTATTTACCAGATAGACAAAATCTATCACAAACCAATGTTGGCATCAATGACAACACACTGAAGGGATTATTTTTCATTCTTCCAACAATCTCTCTCTTTTTCATTGATGGAAACATGTGCCAAAACCGAAGCTCCAAAACTAGAATTGTGCGAATTGAACTCCCCCTTTCAGATATACACATAACCTTCTCCTCCTTTGACATCAAGGACAAAGGGTAAAAAAATGTATCAAGAACTACGGGCACCTTATAATTCCTCGAGAATAGCTTTCCATGCAGGTTTTCCATTATCCCAAATCTTCTTTTCTCTGACAAGTGCTTTGTGCAACGATTCCAGTTCTACTAAGCATTCTTCTCCTTCTTCTAGAGTGGATGGATTAAGACTCATCTTGTCTAGTTTCTCTGTATCCACCAAGACACTTGATATAAGAATGTGTTTGGAAATTACTAGATCTCCAAGTTGTCTAGACTACCTCATAGCATCTTCTTTCTGCCTCTATAAGGTGAAAAAATTTCTCTGCAAGTCTATAATAGAAATCTAGGCGGTATAATTTATATCATCTACAATCCTATAGGTTTTGGAGGCATTGGAAAGTTGAGACTCTATTGATTCCATTAAGTCTTTAATTCCTTAAGTGACATCTGACCATCGCATACAATACACAAACAATATATGGGCTTCCTCTTCATAATCCTTTACTTCATTCAGACTTTACAACACCTTGTTGTGTGTGATTGCACATTTATCCTGTAGAACTAGTAATCTTTTCTCCAGAATACTTTACCTCTTTCTCAGTCTGTATCTTAAGGCTAGAGGTATATTCTTTTGCAGAATCAACCAAGAACTTTAAGTTTTCAATAGGTGCTAGGGAATCATCAATTGTGGCATCAGGGGCTGTCTCCTATAAAGCCTTAATAGCTTAATTTCCCAATTCAGTCCCTCTATGATAGGTATGTTCAATTTCCTATGTTCTAGAGTTAATAAAAGTACCACAAATATTTATCCTTTCTACGGGTGACATCTTACTTAGATCCACATAGCTTGGGTGTGACGTAAGTTGAATCAACTGAGGTGGTAGCATAGGTTGAAGTCTTTTTTTCCTTCTCAATAGACCCTTAAGAGTACTTCCAAAATATTCTTCAGATGGATTTGATGGCTTAGTTGTCTTGGGGAATTCTTCTTCACTTCTTCCAATATTTTTTTCTTCCTTTTTTTCTTCATTCTTTTCCTCTTCTTCTTCTTCTCTGAAGGATTTTTTTGATGGTTTGTCTTTCTTTTCCTCCTCCTTCTTGTCTTCGTCATATTTTTCATCATTACCCTTTTCATCTTTGTTTCCTTCATATTTGTTCTTGTATTCTTTTCCATTATTCATGGTATCCTCATGGTGTTCTTTTGGATTGTTACCAGTATCATTCTTATTTTGATTTTTAATGTGTTTACTGGTTATATCCTTTGTATCATTCAGAGGAGCAGATTTCTATGAAGCAATATGTGTTTCACCAACATTTTCTACAACAAGATGATCCTCTACTTCTACAACATTAGCGGGATCCTGTGCTTGAGTTGTATGAGATGAATAACTGGTTCTCATCCCATAATTCTTTGTCATTTCCCTTACTATATAAGATTTTCTTGCCTTAGTCTTTCAGTACTATCTTTCTCTTTATTCATTAGAAGAGTGACTCGCTATTTGACCCTGAACAACTTAGAACATTCATTTAATAGGGTAGTAGCTTCTTCCTCAGATAAGGAGGATCCATATATGTTCAAGGCATCATATTTCATTTTGTCATCACCAGTTATAGCTTCATGCCTTCTTTGTACTAAAGCTTCCCACACATTTCCAGTCACCTTCTTCCTTATAGTTTCCATATTTTCATTAATAATAACTATGTATTGAATGAAAACATCTACAATTGTTTCCTTATCCTCTTTATCAACTTCATCAAATAACCTAGCAGTAGCTAGAAAATCCTCATATTCTATCATATTATTTACTAAAGCTTACATCTTTAGAGGTGGATGACCACTTACCAGAGAAGAGTTGGGCAGGTTCTCCATAGGTTCCGATTAAACTTCTTCTTTCTTCTTCTCATGCACATGAATTTTGAAAGCTTCCATTTCATCTTCTGTCTCTTCTTCGTCAGATAAGATTTCAACATTGTCTCTCTAGTTTTTGCTCCTTCATTACTAGTGGAGGTACTGCTTCTTCTATTCATTTTCAACCATTTCACTTCTTGCAAGCCAAGATCAATATCTTCTTGTATATAATTTCTTATGTTCCTTTTCCTATTTTTCTTTTGCTTTATTCTTCTTCCAGGGGTCTCAAATGATGCAACAAGGGGTACATTTATCTTCTTAGAAGCTCTGGTGCTGGGTCTAGAGGAAGCAGTTACATTAACTATTGAAAGGGTACTATGCTGTACCTTCTGTTATTTCAATGTTGTTGTTGTACCAAGTGTTTTAGGTAATGCAGAGGTAGTGGAGGAAAATGCTCTTCTTGATCTTCTAGGCCTAGAGGATACTTCAATTGATTTGGTCCTCTTCTCATCAAAAACTTCCCTTAGCCTTTCAACATCATCCTTATAAAGTGAATGCATTTAAAAGAATGCCTCAATATTTTTATTTACTCTTTTAGCTCTTTGAGGTGCTGAAGTTTCCGAATGCACTTCAGTAGAATTCTCTTCATATGTACCATGATGGGGCAGAGTGGATCCCTAGGACTACTTAACAAAATTTTAATGAGGCCCTCAACTATTTGATCATCAATCTCATATCCTAGAGGCTATACCCATAGAGTTATAGGTTCTACCGCCTCTATGATGCACTCATCAATATACACAAGAAAAGTTATCTCCTTTGCATATTTCTTTACTAAAATCCTTGGATTTTTATCTCTTTCATACATGTTGTTCTGAAAAACTATGAAAATTGTAGTTAAAGCATCTCTTTGTGCTTTGAAGTATCCAAGGCTATATAAATATTCAAATATTTGATGTACCACTAGTTAATTGTGATTCCATAGTATGTTATTCCTTCCAGGTATCTCTCTCAGAAAGTAGAATAACAGACAAACTACCAATGTACCAAACTTGAATGCATACTTCTTTGTCTTAGTTTGGTTCAAGTTATCCATAAGTTGCTATCGAAGCAACTCACACAAATCATAATCCCTTCCATTAACCACCATGTCATATGCAACATAGATTGTAGTTGCAGATACCGAATTGCCTCTATTGCTAAAGTAGATTTTCTGACCAATCATGATTGCAACATATCTCACAGTAGGGTTTGTAATGGGTTTGGTTGTCAGTGCTCTTCCATCATATGTGGCACCAGTTAGTTTCATGACCACATCATTCTTCACCGCTTTTAGCACTGGTATAGGTTCGGTGTCATAGAGACCAGTTATTGCTTTAATAACCTCCTTGGCAATTACTCCTGCTACACTTGTCCACAAAAAATTATTGTGCACTCTGTTAATGTCATCCTTACAAACTTTGCATCCATTTCACTACAAAAGTCTGGGAACCGATTCCACACATCTAGTTTCTTCCGAATTAGATTTTCATATTTTGGATTCACGAAGGAATCATTTCCAACTAGCTCTTCTAGCCATTGGTCTTTGAGTACCTAATGGTAAAATTCTTCCAATTTTGTTTGAATGTAGGTTTTTGTATCCTTAGTAGGTAAGAAATTGCTTGGAATTTGTGAAAATGCACCCATGGGGTCCATTTTGTAGACCTTCCATGAAAATATTCTGAATTTTGACCTCGAGATCTCTCAGAAGTCACAATCACAGTGGGAGTAGCCATTTTTCCCTCAATTTACTTGTATATGCTTATGGAAATTGTTTCTAATTAAATCCCACAAAGTACAGATAGCTATAAATACCTTTTTCAAGCTTCGATGGAAACTAGTGTTTGATGCTAGATACTCTGAATTGCCTTCAAATCACTTCATCTCACTCTTCTTTCTCCTGAATGTGTAAAAGTGATTTAACTCAACTTAGGTTTTTACTTTATACTTTATTGATTTTCCCTAATTTTGTATTTAATGCATTCCCACTTCAAAAAGCTGATAAACACCTTATGAATACACTATAAACCCTAAAATACTACACAAATCTCCAAAATTGCATTTTTTATGTCAAAATATTTTTCAACACCTTCATATTTTTCTCTATAATTTCTCCCCCTAAATCCAACACTGGGTTTAATTTTTAGAAGTATATGCACCATAATCAGGTATAGATGCATTTGATTCATCCTCATTCTCAAGTTCTTCCTTTTCTTCCAAATTTTCTCTATTTCCTTTTAGACTTTAGTAGGATCAACCTTTTTTACAATTTTATTCCTTTGTTTCAGATTAGATTTCTTCCCATTTTTGTTTTTGTAGAATTTCAAAATATGTCCTAGTTTATTGCAGGTGTAGCAAACGACATTTTTTTGATCAGACTAATTTGTATTTAACCTTGATATTGTTAGGAATAAGGTGTCTCAACCTTGGATAATTCCCTATTCTTATTATTTGTTTTGTAAAATGTATGTTTCTTGCAAATAATGTAATTAAGTGTGAGTGTACATGTCTAGTTTGCATGTTGATGTGTCACTCCACTTAATGTGTCGGCATCTTGAATTGTGTGTAAGGAGATCATGGCTGAAACGGTTATGACGGATTCCTATGACACGTAAGAGCTATGTCTGGAAGATTCAATGACAGGTGAAGACATGTGGAAATTGATAAAGTTGAGTACTGTACACTCTTCCACGATAGTGGGGTTCGGGGCATCGCCCCGAAAAAAATTTTCGAGTTCCTATTTTCTCGGAGAATGGTAAAACCCTAATACAGTTATCTTCGGAAGTTGCCCTAAAAGGGAAGCGCATGATATAAGCGCTTTTTAGGGTTGCGAAGATTTGTGATGTGAGTGTATTGTTGGAACGTTTTTTCATGCTGCCGCATTTTGTCTTCAAGAGTTGGAAATCTCCTGAAAGAACTTGCATTGCAAGTGTGTTGTAACCGTTGTGTTGAAGATAATACATTGTGCAGGTTTTGGAGTGCTGGGGTTTTTTACCGAAAGGTTTTCCCCAGGGTAAATCATTGTGTCATTCTTCATTTTCTGTATGTATGGTATATTGCTGCAATATCTTTGTTAAGTAGATTAACGAATCTGAAATTGTAAGGGTTTAAAACGAATTTGCACCATACTCCTTAAAGAGATTAGTGTAGGAAGTTGTTTCCTTTTTGAGTTTCCTTCTGAGATATGCACTAGTTAGCTTTATGTCCAAATACATTACATGTGTAGAAATATCCTTGAAAATATTGAATCATTCGACCAGTATTGAATCTATTCATCATCATTATATGACTTCTCCACTCAATGGCTCTATGTCCAAATTTATTGCAAGAAAAAAAATTTCCAACAAAGAATCCAACATTTTGATTCATTCTATTTCTACATTCTATTGCTCTATGGCCAAATTTATCGCATGAAAAACAAGTACCATTGAAAGATGGATACCTTTGATCATTAGGTTGTATGATAGGAATCCTTCTAGTATTGCTTCTTTGATTCTTGAATTGTCTACCATTGCCTTGAGTATTCCCTTGATTGTCATCCTTATTAGAAGTTTGATTTTTTTTTAGCTTTGTCCTTCTTCAAGTCCCAAACCACCTTTATCCTTAGCTGGTTTCTAAAATGCAATCAACTCATCAAACTTTGTAGTACTTGTTTTAAATTTTTCCTCATGAGCCCTAGCTTTCTCCAAGTCAATCCTTAGGGTCACCACTTCTTGTTCAAGCTTTTTACATTCATCAATCTTTCTTTGAATTTTAGCTTTCTGACATTCCTAAATTCTTTTCTTTTCTTCCACTTGTATCTTTAGTTTGGTGATGTCCTCATTTTCTTTCTTCAACTGATCACTTACTTCTCTATGTCTTTCTTTGAATTTCTTGATTTTTTCTCTCAACTTCTTGATGCATACATTTGATTCTTTTAATTTTCCCTCAGAGTTTCTTTCTCATTTTCAATTATGTCCAGATCATTAAGAGCAACATGGAGTTTTTTCAGTTGCAGAGATCTCTTCCAGATGGACAAGATACTTTTTGCCAGCCATGTGTTCAAACTTCAAGATCTTCCCTAAGTTGTCAAACTTTTCAAAAGGAACCAAGCTTTGATGTACCAATTGTTGAACACCCAGAATATTGAGAGGGGGGTGAATTAGTATTCTACTAAACCATTTCACTACTAACCATTCAATAATTAGAACATATCTAGCTGAAACTGTAAATAAAAACATGAAAGGAATCATAACATCACATGACACATGAACACCAACATTTTTACGTGGAAAACCCAGAATGGGAAAAACCATGGTGAGGATTAGCTCAAAATATATTATAGCCGATCATAAGATATTATAGGGCACACTGCCATAACACACTATCATTGAAAGGCTCATAGCCTAAAATAATTACAAAAGAGTGTGGCTCACTGGCAAAAGGATGAATTGATGAAATACACCTTTTGTGTGCCGATTTCAATTCCAATTAAGCTCTAGAGAACAAAAACCCGCACGACATGTATATAGCAACTGCCAACAATATCATACAATATCACACTATCACACATTACTACTTGTAATTTTTGCATAGCACACATACATACATCTCTGTCTCTATCAATATATCCATCACAAAAAGAATGTTTCATACATATATACCAACTTACATCAACATGCATCAATTAGGTCAGCCTAATTGGATGTAAACATACTTGATTCAAAATAGCTTGTCGACACAATAGAAAACTTATTTGGCTCTCAAAGAAAAATGTGCAAGACATAAATTAGGTTAGCCTAGACCAAATAAAGAACTTTCTAATCAACCATGAAGCGTACACCACTTGTCTAAGTTGGCCAAAAGAAGACCCATACCAAAAACTGTAAGCCAAGATTTTTTCATTTATAACTTGAAGCCAATTTACCCAAAAATGTTGAAATCTTATTCATAGCTGCAATTAATAGTCCTGATTAACATATTAAAATCAAATAGGTTGATTCTATGATATGAAAAATTATGGACCAGATTACTGAATCATTGTTTACCAGATAGACAAAAAATGTCACAAATGAATGTTGGCATCAATGAAAACACACCGCAGGGATTCTTCTTAATTGTTCTAACACTATATACAATCTAAGTCTAATCAATGAAATCATTATGTCACGATTGTATTTAAATTCCCATATTTAAAAAAAAATCTAGATCCTTCATGTAATCACATTATTCTCACCTATGTGCTTTCCGTACTGTCAAGACCTGACTAGAAAGGAACCTTGGAGTACAATTTACACTGCTTTTGAAGAGGGGAAAGAATCTTATTTCTTGGTATGTTTTGAGTGACTAACATCCCCCTCAAAACCACCCACGTAGCAACATGGAGTCTTTCTAGGGTTTTACAGGATACTATTGAAGGAAATGTGGTGAAAGCTCATGGAAATAATAGTTGGTTGCTCTAGATCATCTCCACATTATAGGTTTGTCTCATGCTGCTTTGTATTTTTGCCAAATTTCCCTTGAAATCTGCTTCGTGTTGTCAAGGTTTTGTGTAGCCATGACTTGCATTAAAAAAGAAAGGGAAAATATCCAGTTTCAACAATAAAGATATGTGCTCTTTTCTTGTTTTGAGAAAGATGAGGTAAGGAACATACAAGGGAAAATATATTGTAACTTAGGGATCAAAAGGATCACGAAGCAATTATTGACTTAGATCTCCTAAGTGTTGCCCAAAACCCTTGTCTATATGCTTGAAAAAATGTTTTTTCCTATCTAGGTTTTTCTTGAGAATGCAAATTGATGTGATTTGGTTTGGAGGATTAGCACTTGAGAATTATTAAATAAATGGCTAGGAAATCATGGGTTTTTATTTGGGTCCAGAAATGATGAATATGGTTTTAGATGCATTTATTTCAAGTCTAAACCCATGGATGATGTAGTTGAGTATTGGAAGGGTTAGGTCCTTGTGTGGAAAGTTAGTTTTATTTTGGGTCCTATTGGTGCTGCTGGTATAGGGAAATTATTCAAGGAGTATTCCTTCATAGTCACCTTTTCTTGGCAAGGTTGGAAAGGCTATTTGAAAAGAGCCAAGGTGAGAGGTTTTATTATTAAATAATCAAAGGCCTTAGTTTTGGTTCATGACTCAGAGAAAAGTTTTAAACATATTTGAAAAGGATTCTCAAGGTATATGTGATAGTGGCTAGAATGTGTCATTCACAGACCATAATGATAATGTGTTATTAAGTGATAATTTCAAAGCCTATATTTTCTGACTGGGGTTACTTCAATAAGGCTTTTGTACAAAGTTTTTTCTTTTCTCTAATATATTGACTGCTTTAATGCTGACATACTTGGGGCAAGCATATTATTTGATCCATAACCCAAATAAATATTTGGTGACAAAGACTCTTGTTTGAAAGGCAATATGGATTTGCAATATTTTTATTTATGACCATGATAGTTTTAATACATGTAGTCTTACAAATATTTTTTGAATTTAATGGTGAATGCATGTGATATTAGATTGAGGCAATAGATAGTAGTGGCTAAAGAATATGAAGGAAAAGGTAGTGGCTAGCTATTGTAGGTGGTTAAGGATGTTGTTTCAACAATTCAAGATGTTTCAATATGATAATAGTGTTAATTATTTCATAGAGATGTATGAGGTTAGGAGTTGCTATAGGCTATTCATGACATAAACCTAAAAGGAAATAAAATATCAAATGATAGTATTATATGTACTCTCATAAGGAATCACAAGTAGGTGATGATGAACTCTATCATAAAATAGTTTAAGAGATCACTAACATATGATAGTGATTAAATGACCATGTTTTGAGCTTTGGAAGTGACCTGTGCGTTATGATTGATATGAGGTTGAAAAATTCAAAATACAACCCTAAAAATCTCAAACCTAACTAAGTAGAATTGTCATCAAAGAAAGACATGATTCATGACACAATCAAGAAAAGGGATAATTTTTTGACAAAATGGCAACATATAGCAATATAAGGGACTACCTACAGGTCCAAAGGGCAGAGATAAAAATAATAGTCAAAGATAGTATAGTCAAGAAGGATGACCATGATTCTTTTAAAGGGTTAGTGTGTAGATGGTCAAGGCTTTTGAGATCACTATATCCAGGATATAATCCATGAAGAAAGAGTCTGTTGAGTAGACTCATGAAAAACCTTTTAGAAGGCATTTTACATCATGCAAAGTGATAATGAACCTCACATAGTGCTTGAGAATCAGTGGTAGACCTTAAAGCATGAAGATTTTTTGTGAACAAGATTGATACTATAAAGGTTTCATGCCAAATAACATGACGATAGTGCATGAAAAAGTGTATGTAGTGAATGCCAACAAGGATAGTAGTAGTGTTTTCAAAGATCTACACTAAGTTGAGAAACATAGTGAACAATGCTCATAGTAGATAGGATGTTGAGATACAATCAATGCACCTACTTAATGAGTATGATAAAAAGATCTTGAGGATAAGTTTTTATTTAGATTGCATGTTGTACAACCATAGTGGAAAAAGGAAACATGATAGTGGATAATACTATGACAGCTGCAAGGTCATGAAGGTGTAAGGACAATCAACTATGATTGTTAGAAACATGATGATTATGCACATTCCTCATCAAAAGGATGTTGAAAGGTGTTAATGATGAATTATAGTCTATGAAAATCAAGGTTTTTTGAATGTGGATAGTGGTGATGATTGAGAATGGAGCCTTGCATACAATCACACAGTAGCCTTGACTATAATTTACCACTATATTGTGACATTTTGGTGGTGGATTGGAATGATAATATGAAATCATGATGAAACCATAGTGGCAAGGTAAAAATTACTAGAGAAGAACCCTATCATAGTGTGAAGGATAGTTGGGTATGCAAGGACATTAAGCTCTATATGGGTAGCTATAGTGAGAAGGGATTTCAAGAAAGCATCTAGGGGCAGATATTATAAGGCAAACTCATCAAGCATAAGTTCAGGTCTGTCAATGTGGTGCCATACAAGTGACATAAACCAACTCCTATATGTCAAAGTTAGTTCACAGTTAAAGGGGTAGTTCAGAGTTGAGAAGGGAAACCATTAAGATTGTCATAGTGGAGTCTATACAGATTATTAACTGTGAGATTATGCACAAATAGTCACCATAGATATGAAACTATAGACAAAGGAATGCCATTATTTATTTATGGTTTGAGTTTATTTTAGAAAATAATGTAACAAGGTTATGTCCCCAGAACAATGAGCAACCCTTAGCAAGCATACAATGGGCAATGTTGAGATGAAATTAAGACTTTACAAAAGTCCTAAAGGTAGTAATAAAATCACAATAATCTAGTATAAAGAGGATTTGAAAACCTCAAATGGAGATCACAATCATAACATGTAAAGGTAGTGTATGCATAAAGATGACAATCTAAATGAATTTCAAAGGCATAAAGAGGTCTCACAATGAGCAATCCAAATAAAGAAAAGCCACGAAAAAGTTGATACACACCTAAATAACAATGGTAAAGCGACTCATTATGCTAAGTGACATAAGATAAACAAGACAATCATAATACAATGATTTCAACATGAGAACTGGGTCATAGAAAGAGTAGTGACCAATGAGAATGACAATGGATTCAATCTCTCACAATCATCTTGAAAGATAAATAAACAAGTCTTCAAGAAATTATGACAGTCAGGAAAAAGTAATGAGTTCATGGAATATGCATGGTCATCATTAAAAGTTTGTTTAAGGGTGATAGTGTTGGAGATTAGGTTGAGATGATTGAGGATAGTAGGTGAAATTTAAAAAGAGCAACCACCATTATACCACAATCATGATGAAATCCTCAAAAGACAATAGGTTTGACAAGTAATCCAAGGAAAGAATATAGGTTTGACAAGCAATCCAAGGAAAAGAAGGCACCTTGTTAAAGTCAAAGATGACTACCAAGAAATAATAGTCAGCCATGAATGGAGGCCAAATTAAAATCAAAGGCCAATGGAATGAAATTCAGCCCATTGAGTGTCAGGGATCATGATGAGAACACAGAAGCAATGCAAGTTCATCTAAGGTACATGCATTTTTGATAAAACACAATAGGAAGCTTTAAAGATAGAGTTAGAAGGGACTATCATATGTCCATAAAAGATAACAAGATAGTTGTTTGGTGAGATGAGTAGACATGATAGAGCATAAGAATAATCCTGGTCAAAATTCAAAAGATAGTCTTGACACTTTTCAAGAAGTTGTGAGTAGTTTGGTGCAAGAAATATGTGATAAGCCTTCAAGGTAGTGATTGGGTTGAACAAGGAAATTAAGACCTTAATCCCACACCATAAAGATATTGTTTCTTTTCAAAAAACTCTTGAAAACACATATCCTATCATCATGGAAAGGATAGTTTAGAAATTTATGAAGAAGTTGGGTAGTTTGGTGGCTTTATGAGAAATTAAGGAATAACATACAAGCGTCTAGGTGAAATTTTGGAATAGTAAAGGTAAATATTGTGACAAAAACATTAGTTTGAGCTTCTTAGGGGTAGTTTGAGGGTATCTAGGAGTAGTTCAAATATTTTCCCAAGGATTTAGGAAACTCATCACCAGATGGAGCATATTTTGAGGAGCTAAAGAGACCAAGTCAATCAAGAAGACCTCTTGGGTGTGTAAAGTAGGTTTACCTATTTTTAAGCATGATAACTTAGTAAATTTTAGTTTGTATATGCTCTCCCATGCTTGGGATGAGATATAGGATCCTTAGGATTTCTTTTTCACTTAGTTAGATTTCATGTTTTTGAGCTATAGAAGAAGAAATCAACATTGTAACTCAATTTTTTCTCAGTCACAACAACTAAGATATATTTTGTAACATATTTTTCAAAGCAAGGATAGATATTTCAGACTTGTATCTGTTGTAAGAACACTTTTCTTTTAATAAAATTCAATATTTTTCCTTCTCAACAACTGTCTCTTTGTGTGCAAAATGGATGATTGATATGTATTTGTTGTGTTTTATATTTAAATCTTCAAAATGCATTATCTCATTTCTAACACCTTTAGGCAGAAAATGAATGTTTCATGCAAGTCATAGGTTATGTCACTAAGTTTAAACTCTTTATTTGTGAAAATACCTTAATTTTCCTTCTAAATATTGCAAACACTTCATCATAGTCCTATGAAATACTCATGTACATGAACATGTCAGATATTTGAGTTGTGTAAACATAAACTGAAAAGTGAGAGATTGTGTGTCAAAATAGTAGTTCAAAGTCATTCCAGTTTGGTGAATCACCTTTTAGTCATTCCAAGTTTATTTTTATGCTTTTCCCTTCACTCTTTTCTCAACAACATCAATAGATAACTTATCTGAGGTGATAGAACCAAAGGGAACCAACCCTCTCTAGAGGTTCGTCTCTCTTTAAGTGACCCACAACTTGGAAAAGTCCCCATGTTTCACTAGTAGATTAATTTTTTCAACTCAGTTAGGGTGCATATTTAGTGACAACAATTAGATTATTCAATACCCAATAGAAGCCATACATGTATGGTAATAATAAAATTTTAATTTTAATTGGTCTCCCTCTTATTCACACACTTGCCCATGAACTACATTGCTATACACTGCCATGGCCATTCTCTACATGGGGACTTGACTTGGTGGGAAAGATTGCACTAATCTCATCTTAAGCACATACATTGATTATTACAGTCATGGACTATTTCATGAAATGGTTCAAACCAAAACCTTTAAAGCCTACCATGGTGGCCAACATTCATAATTTCATCATGCATAACCTTATTTCTAGATTAGGTTTGGCATCCACCATTGTGATGGATAATAATACATGTCATTTAAAAATAAAGAGATAAAGAAGTTATTAGAATGATTTCACATACAAAGAATGTTTTAAATTCCATATTATCCACAAGAAAAGAGATAATTTGAGGCTACTAAGAAGACTATTACATAAATATTAAAAAATATAATTGATAATAAATGGTACTAATATGCACACATAGCTTTTTCCAACATTATGGGAATATTGTACTAGCATACAAACTCCCATTAGGCTTCTCTTTATTTTACGAAATGGAGCCCATAATTCCTCTTGAGCTTAAGATTTCATCATTATGTATCTCCCTTAGTGATATCATTGATGATTACATAGATCAAGAACACCAATTACAATAGTTTGAGACGTTGGATAAACAATAAGTATGCTCATTAGACAATCTATGTATATATACCAAAGATAATTAATAAAAATAAATAAAATGGTATCATCCAATGATATTTACAATGAGGGGACCTCATCCTTCATATAAATCTAAATATAATCCAAATTTGATAGTAAGGATTTTGTGGAAAATTTTGACCCAACTGAATTGGTCCTTTTTATCATTATTTCCTAGTTTGACACTTGTGCATTTGTTTTTTCACTCCCAACTGAAAATATATGAAATAACTAGTAAATATCATACATTTTAAATGACACTATTGGTGACCCTATTGTATGTGTGAAGGGGTGCTTACTCATTGCATGTTACCTTTATTATACCCCTCTCACCTAATGAGATTTATTGTGTTATCTTTTCTATCTAGGGTACCTAGCCTAACTAGATCTACATATACCTTCATAATCACATCATTATCTATTTACATTTTCATGCTTATTTGTCAACATGATCCCTCATCATTAATTATCACATGATAATTATCAAGATAATTAGATTTATGTTACT
Organism: Sequoiadendron giganteum; assembly: GCA_007115665.2. Lineage (NCBI taxonomy): Eukaryota > Viridiplantae > Streptophyta > Pinopsida > Cupressales > Cupressaceae > Sequoiadendron > Sequoiadendron giganteum. Next base: position 263,232,006 of record CM021103.1, read on the forward strand.
TCATCACTTGGGTAGGGAGTCATTGTTTATGATCCTCACCCACTACGCATATATGCTCCTCATCACATTATCTCACCCATATAGGGGCAATCATTTTGAAATGCATCTTCATGACCATATTTACACTGTTGTATTTCTATGAGCTAAATATGTTTCTAAGAGCCATCTTAACACATTAAGGAGAATTAGGGATTATGTCTTACCTATCACATTTTAATTTCCCATTAAATAACCATTATTTTTAGAGTTATATAAGAGATACTACAAACCTTTCCTGTGCTATCAGTTACATGTTATTACATGCATTGAGACTTTCCTTATCACTAGGGAATTATCACCTTAACTTGATTATTGTGTGTTCATGTTTTCACATTCTAGGCATATGCCCTTTAGTTGAAATATAATTATAAGAGTGTTCTTGACCATTGAATGCCACATCCATTAATCATTTTCCCATAGGGAAAACCATATTTCTTGATGACATTTCAAACCCATATGTTTATCATGGCTATCATTTAACATTTTATACATTATTTTTATACGATTCACCTATTTTAGGTTTTACTTTACATAATTACATGTTTAGTTTATATATTTACATTTCATGTACCTTTTCTCATCTCCTTCAAATTCTTGCATTTGATGGATACAACCAATTGAAGAGGGAATATATTGTCACTGACAATACTATGATCAAGATTTTAGATTGGAAGGTTCTACATAAAGACTCTTCATTGTGACTATACAAATCAACATTGCATGACATACCAAAACTCCATATTCCTTGTCATTATATGACCACCAAGTGAGGTGGAGTATTGCCACTTTATGTATAATAAAAATATTTCTACCTTGCTTCCTCCTCTCTCTCTTTTATGTTGCTTATGATTGATGATAACTTGGAATTTGACTTGTAGTTGTTCCCCCTTTTATTCACATGTGTATATTTTCCCTCTATTTGTAGGTTCTCAGGAGAGAGAAATCCAAACCTAGTTGAACTTACACAATGGCATTTAACTCCTAGTCCATTAACTTATATGGACACCATGATATCCTTTTATCATGTCTAAATATTTAGTTTACATGCAATTTTTTAGGGTGTCACATACTTAGAGAGATTTTATTATTCTAGGATTGAAATGCACCTCAAAGGGGGACAAAATATAATGATGAAAATAATATACTCATGTCATTCCCATTTAGGTTTGTGTCTATTTTAAGAGGATTGTTTGATGCATTTACATATTGTCAAATGAAAAAATATTGTGTGAAATTGGGCTCCTTCTCCCATGACCTTACTCATTTGTTTATACACATTTATACACCTTTATCAACCAACTTATCCATGTATGCACATACATTCCCATATATCCACCTCATTATGCATTTATTATGAGCTAATTCAAGTACCATCCCTATACAATTATCATTCACCTTAGTTTTACTTCTATGTTGTAATTCTTTTCCATGGTCACAAGATTGATATTACACTTGTGAAATTGACCTTGATTTTTTAAAATTAAAATTATAATTATGACTGAGTAACAACCATTCATTTCCCACCTAGAGCCAACTAAACATATGTTTATATGGTTAAGTACCATGTACTTGTATTTAAAGGCATTCAATTGCATACATTTATCATTATTAAAACTTAAGGAAATATCATTCACATTTAGTAAAGTGATGCTAAGAATTTTTACATTACTACACTAAAATGAATCTAGATCTATATTGAACACTATTGTAAATTGCATCTTCATGTTTGGATATTGATGTTTTTATCATTAGCATGGTATATGCGAACTCAACTACCACAATGCAAATCAACTATTTGGATTCCAAGGCAAAGTACAAAACATATATGATTTATTTTTAGTCTTGATATTTTTAAAGCTATATTAGAATTGTTCATATTTAAGCCTAAAACTAAATTTTCATTTGTCTCGATTATTTTCATACTTTAATATTTAATATTTCAATTTTCTAATATCTATACCCACAACTATCGATTATTAGTTTAAATTAATTTATACTTATAAATGCACATCTTAGATTAAACTTAAGGAAATTTTATTTTCCTTTACAATAAATTTCAAATTATTAATGTCCCTTTTATCTTTTAAGAACTCAAAAATGAAACAACATTTAAGAATTAATAAATCTTTAATAAATTAACATTATATATTTTGTGTTAAAAAGGAGGTGTTCAATTGGTAAAATCATAGTATTTTCATGATGGAGACTCGATTTCAAATCTCTCAACATGAAATTTCACCACTTGTAAGTGATATTCTTACAATTATAAATATTGAAATTAGAAATTATATTTACATATAATGACTAACTAATTTTCATGTTAAGATGTGTATGCTGTGCAAATTTGCTCATTCAATTTATGTTTAGATGTGTTTGTTATAACCACCTAAAAGTTGTGCAAATTTGCTTGTGAGAAAGCGTGATTATTATTTTGCTTGTTATGTCACCTCACCTCTGTACTATTGAGTTAACCATTTTAACAATAAAAAGGAGCGGAAATATAAAATGCTCTTATCCATAAAATACATTTGTATTAGCCAATGGAAGAGCCTCTCTGCTTATCTACGGGAATCCCACTGAGAGTTCTCCTTGTGCAATCCCCACCACGGCTCCCTCCAAACTGATTTCCCCCGTCTGATTCCATTCTATTCAATACATCCGTAGACGCTGCCTTCCGAATGGATTTGTTGGCAAAGGGAGTAACTACACCATCCATATATAACCAGCTTTTACTCGAATATACATGAACCTCTTCCTCTGAACTATGTTTCGAAGGCTTCGCATCCACAGGTGGAAGTCCTAAAACTTCCCTTGGATTCAAATACCAAAATGTTAGATCTGGTATTGATCGCGAATTTTGTACTACTACAGATCCCCAGTCCCGCTTTCCTGGTTTGGCTTCCTTCCTCCTCTTCCTGATAAAAAAGTTTTCTAGGCTGTCACCCTCACCCCCAAAGTCTGCGACTGTGCGAACTGTGGCATTACAGAGGAGGAGAAGTAGAATTGCATCTTCCTTTGCCAGAAATTCCATGGCAGAGACCTTCCAGTTAAACAGACCTGTGGCTTTTCCTTGGGGGCATTGCGCTGTGTACCTAACCAGAGTTACAAACCCTTCTTCTTCTTCGTCCTTCGCTCCCGTTACTTGGTACTGCAGCTTTCGCCCATTCACCAGCCTTGCCTGAAGTGTACCGTTTCAAAAATGAGTTATTTTACTTTTTGTAAAGGTTAAGAAAGTTCTATAAACGGCAACAAAATAAAACACAGGCATTTAGAGGGGCCAATATATTGTAGGTTCGTTACAGAAGTAGATTATATAAAATTATAAATAATTTATTGTTACCATTAATTTGTATATAATTAGTAAACATACAAATGAATTATATATAACAATGGACGTAAATCTTAATAATACTAATTTATATTGTTCATGAAAAAAGGGTCAACAAAAAGAAAAATATTGTTTATTTTAACAAAAGAATTTATGTATAGAGAGATAGAAAAGAATTCTAATTAAAGCTCAACAAAGTACAGATATAAAGCATATACAAAGAAGGAACAAAACAAATTAATCAAAGCACAGTACACATGAGAGATTATATGATTGAGAAAGATATTAGTAAAATAGAGAAAGCGGAAGACATGCAATCTTAGAAAAGTAAGATCACTCTTGTGGTATTATAGTTTAAAAAGGCATGGAATATTAAAAGAATAGAAAAGACTAGAGACTGAAAATGAAGTTGATAAGTTGAAATGTATGTAAATTATTAGTTGACTCAGCATTAGTTTAAAAAGTCTAACACTAGCTTATATATACTTTTAAAATATTATATAAATTTATTTAAAAAATAATTAGCAATGTAATATATTATTATTATTTAACTACAAACTATCTAATGATTCAGTCCAACCGTTGAACACAAGAATGTCAGAAACAAAAAGTTGGTTTCTCGAGTTCTAATCATTGACATGTTGAAACAAATGATTGTGAGTTACTGTAACGGGATTGCAGGTTTCTTACCGATTTTCCTTTGGGGGTATTTTTGAGTGTAAATTCCAGATGCCGCTCCCATTCCATCTGTTGAATTGGCATTTGTATTGTGAAAATCTCACCGCTCGAGAGTTCCCATGTCATCCTGTGGTTCTCTAAATCATCTGCTATGGGCGTTGCAGTTCCCACCACATTCCCTGCAGTTTTCAAAGCCAAACAGAGCTACAGTTTATTTAGAATCAGATTATACCAGAGTTGAAAATTGGAATGTTAGCCAACTTAGTGTAATCAAGGAGAAGTTGGAGATAAAAACAATTTTACTCCTGGGTGTTTAAGAGTAAGCAAGATTGAAACAGTAAGTACAAGGCGATTAACAATTTAGAGAAAGTAGAAATGAAAATCACCTGGGGCAATGCCAATAGGACCAGCAACATAGGTCCATGCTCCTTCGCAAACTTGTATCACCCTTTCATTCCAGTCTACTCCCACAGGGCGGTCTCTGCCTCTTCTCCAAACGCCCCTTGCAACTCTGTTCATTTGCACGCCATTATCGATCGGTGAATACGTGTATAGACAACAGAGAAAAAGTATGTGTCACGAGAACGGTTATAGCTTACCTCATGCGTACAAGGAAGCATTCTTTACCGGCATGGTTCAGCACGGTTCTCGAAATCCAACGGCCTTCCTGAGGACGGTACCTGTTCATCCGAAGAACGTAATCCGATACCATGGCACCCGTGTCGTCTGTGACACGATCTGGTACGCATTTTAACAGATATGGAGCTTGAATTGGGGGAGTTATAGATGCCACCAGTCTGAGCGAAGAAGGGTCTGCATTAGAATTCTTTGACAGAGAATTTGGTCTTATAGTAATGGTCTTTTCTAGAGTCAGTGATGGGCTTTGGAGAATTTCATGCCACAGAAGAACCAGTTTACTTAAACGCTTTGATTTTCTCAGAGGACCAAAGCAAGTGTTGATATATGAACGGAGATCGAACTTTAGGCCTCTGGTTTTCGCTTCACATTGCAAAACCCATGGTTTATACCAACTGGAATCTGAGCAAAGATTCGACAATGGTTTCTCTGATCTCAGATTTTTGTAAGAATCAAGTGCCTTGAGCCGCAGGAATGAATTTCTGAACTCTTCCCTTGTGTCTGTCCTTGCTGTGCCTTTAATAAGAATACAGACCTGCTCATTAACGAAAATACCATCATCACATCAAGAAGAGAGATAAGAAGGCTTCCTACAGATGATCTATTGAATTTGAGATAGATATATGAACTAAAATTTGTGTGCATATGACGATTTTAATTGAAATTTACCTCCATGACATATCTGGGCTCCAAAGTCTTGTACTTTCCGTTAACATCGATGTCCTGGCATTCCCAGTATATGGGCTTTGGGGTGTTAAATCCTTCCAATGCCTTGGGAATTGAAAGTGGTTTGGACTGGACGGAATCGAACGTTGCACCAGCTATCTCATAGGGCTTTCCAAAAGTGTTCTCCCATAGTCTTGCTGTTTCATGGAGATCTTCTTCCGACACAGCATTGGGTCCTCTTTCTATGGCAGCTCCTCCGTATATTCCATCCAACCACTCGATGTCCTTGGCATAGGCCACTGGGTAACTCTATATGCCCAGAAAAACATGTTCAGGTAACAAGCAACGAAAATGATAAAAGTTAGATTATGCTTTGATTGTGCAAATTTTAGGTGTATTGAACTGGTAGCAATACATAACCATAAACCTTGGGGAAAGTGGTTATACCTGGTGTGTGGTCCACATGAGAAGGATATCCACGGTGGGGACAGAAGAAAAAGCTCCTCTGTGTTTATTGACCAAGTGCAGAAAGCATTTGTAACGTTCTTTGGCAGCTACCAGGAACTGAGTTTCCCACAAAAATGGCTGAAAGACCTGCCATTGTCAGTAGGGTTAGAATCGGCATTTAACTTTTACTAAAATGCTTACATGGAATCATCTCTCATCTCGGTTAGCTACCTGTTGATAAAATGAGCACTGATTACTGATGGCAGCAACGAGGTCAAAGCCATCCTCCTCAAGCTTGTTCTCCGCATTAGTCACAGGATACACCATACCTGGCCGGTGTTTCACCCGCAGATCAAAAGCTTCTGAAGGAAATCTCTGACTCCATATTTTCTTGCATCTCGACATAGCTTCGACCTCCCTTTTGGGCTCTAGAAGAAGAGGCTTATCAATTATTTTGGAAAAGTGTGAACTACAATATCGTTGGTATGCATCCTGCAAAATCCAAGCTGTACTATAATTATCTTTTGCAGTGCAGTGCAGTACTGGAGGAAAAAAGTCTAATTAACAAACCCACTTTAAAACAATACTAAGCACAACTACTAGGCTATTTACAAAAATAATCTAGCTCACGAAATGTTCTAAACGCAATCCTCATCTAAACGAGTAAACATGGCAGGAGCAACGAACCGGATTCAAACAGTGACAGTGCCAAACCCATTGAACATCCAAGGGTGGTAGCAGGGCCTGAGATTGTTGTAATTCTGCTGCTAAAGGCATCCAAACCTGTTTGTACCTACACAATTATCAACCCAAACACAAATATATCAATTAATGATATCAAATTTTCACAACCATAATGATTATCACTGCTGTTTCTGAATTAGATTGCAAAGAGTTTATTCATCAACGTTTTCGATCAACCCATGATTGAAGATGATAGAGAACTCAAGGAGACAAAAAAGACTATATGTATCTTTCTTTTAAGGAACGGACAATAAAGAAACTCCATTTTATCTTTCATTTACAAACCTTCGGACGGCCTCGTTTAACAGGGGGCCATGATGAAGCCAAGGCATATTCCCCACACTACTAAGAAGCTGAAGCTGCTTTTTAGCAGCGCATACCAGATCTACACTAATAACTATGTATTTGGCAGCTTCGATTTCATTTTCGGCGGTAGTAATACTCCGAGACGAAGCCACATCAAAACTATCAATATGTCGATATTCAGGCACCATTATAATCACGCCACCTCCAACCACAACTCAGTAAACACAGTTTGGGGGAAAAAGAAAGAGCCTTAAGCCTGGCTACAAAGTTTCTGGGTGTTGTTTCAGAATGAATATCTATTAACACAGCAGTGCCCTTAATTGATGCTCTTCCTTCTCGTGATATACAGCCAAATATTTCAGTTGCAATCATCCAACACTTGTGTGGCCACGGTGGAAACCTCGCATCAAGTGTGAACCTTGTCGACTTTAGTGCTTTGCAATCACGAGACTCTTAAATAAAGATAATATCCCAGCCGCTTCTTAATCACCCAATTTGTTTTAACAGAACTCCAAAACTCAGTTTAACTCCATGCTCCAAAACTAATCGACAGAACTTGTCGTTGTAATGCTGGGAACGGAGAATCTTCTGCAGGAGTGGAGGATGTCGTAGGGCTATCTCAGTGGTTGTCAGTCTTTACTAAACGTTAAGAGGAGGAAAACTTTTCCGTGTACTGTAGGCAATCCTGAGGACGCCATAAATGAAAATATACCTGTATGTGGCAGCTTCTTATAAATGTCGAAAAGCCCCTCTTGTAGTATACCAGAGATAATTGATCTGTCAGGACGTCTGTTTCCTTCAAATCAGGAAAGAAATAAAATAATCATATCACACAACCAAAAGTGTGGCATCACCCCTATACAGGGGTCGTGTCATATACACCAAATCTGGAACCATCAACAGTATCTTTAATTTTGACACGCTGTGCCTTGCTTTAATTGGACACGTGTTACATTCGTAGTCTAAGCCATTCATCGTGCGCCACGCTCGCCAAAGTTAGGTTCCCCTACGTGACGTTGGATTGAAATCACGGTTTGTTTTGACTTTTAAATAATACGTGTCGAACAACCAACGGCTCCGACTTTCACTACAGACAAAGACAAATAAGTCTCCCGTACAATATTTCTGACTAGAAGTTTGCGCTACTTTAGGCAATTCTGTATTTTATTTAACCGGTCTAAATTTTCCTTTTCAGGCTTAAAATACGGGACGTGTACATGCACTCCAAGCTCTCTGGAACATAGTCCGAGGTGACTGGATTAAATCTGCGCCTTACACGTCCGGTTATTCGAATTCCTTTATTGAGCGCCGTAGAATATAATTTTTATTAAGTATTTACACTTGTCGCGTTTCTCATATAGCCCCGAATTAAAACAATACCTAACATACAAGATCTGTGACAGAAGTCGTTAAGAAAAATTGGGCAGAAATTAGAGGGAGAGGGGATAGATTCATGGTATTACTATCCACGCGCCCATCAAATAATCCACATAACCGAATTGATTGGAATGAACGACCTACAAAGAGACTACCACCATACGTGTGTTTTATAAAATCCTGGTCAATGTTGGACTGGATTTGTGCATATCTCAAACTTTTTCTAACGTTCTTCCCATGATAGCATTTTAAAAATTCTTTATAATCTTAGATCATTCATCGTTTCATCTTAAATGTTGCTGCTAGTTTTGATCGATGGTATATGCAGAATTTTGCTGCTGATTTATATATTTTGCTTTGTTCAGTGATCTATGTGTTGGGATTTGCTCCTCTTTTTAGATGTTCTAGTTATATGGTTAGAACTGTTCTAGCAACTCATCGTTGTAATAAGAGATTGAGCCTAAGATAATAATAAGGTTTAAAAATCATAAACCTTGGTTTCAATATTAATCTAATGATTTATAACAAGTCGTAATACATAAATAATTTATAACATTAAGTTGTCATTGATAAGTAGGAGGTATTTTCTACAGCATGTCAAATTATGATATTGCTATCAGGATTCAACCGTGTAGTTTTACAAGTCAAACTCATTGAACTATGTTTCATGAGTAGTGGTTCACAAGAACCCATCTCTCATGACAATGAATGGTCCACTTAGCACTCATTGCATCTAGGTGATGCTCACAGGGGTGAAGCATTGGGCATTCTTGGGATGTCACCCATCATAGTACTACTCTAGCTCAAGCAGTACTACTCTAGCTCAAGCGTGATTAACCGCAAAGTTTTCCTCGAAGTTAAGCCCACTTAGCTTGCAACCCCATTTTCAAAACCTTCAACAAGTGTTATGCCTTATGAACCATTCATTATAGAGCCCGTTTAGTTCATCAATTGATAAGTAGGAGGTATTTTTCACAACATGTCAAATTATGATATTGCTATCAAGATTCAACCGTGTAGTTTTACGAGTCAAACTCAATGACCTGTGTCAAATTAAGTTGTCACTTATAAGAGATAATTAAAGAGTATAAAATCAGAAACATGTGAAGGGCTGGGCTTAGATAATCCTAAAGCACCCAAACACTAACATGATACAACTTTCATTTTTCAAGCATTATTTGCAAACAATTTAAATCGTGTGTTTTCATTATGCCTAAGGTTCATTTAATCACATTAAATATTAATGAATATATGGTGATTCAATTTTAATCAAAATCACTTTACCATTCAAGTATTGACATCACGCATCAAATGTGACAAGCATAAAAGAACAATGCAACTCTGAAGCATAATGTTGACTATACAACACCATATCATTTCACGATTTACTCTAATCCTAGCATTCAAATGATAAACATATCATAGGGCAAGTGCACTGAATTGGGGGTCAACAAAGTGGCCAAATCAAAAAAATTACCATAATACAATTGTGTTACACATTGTGTGCATGCATTATGACTTGGTCAATGATAATCCATAATGCACAAGTGTGTTAAGTGGTCAAGATTTTCCTTTTGTAACCAAAATTTGTATAGATTTTTATAATTTCTTATATTTTAGAATACATTTCTTGTTTTACCGCTTTGTCTAAACCCTAATCCATAACTAAATTTAGATGAAGAAATGTTTGAAGATTACCCTCCATTACCCAAATCTCCTCCTAACACTTCTAACAAACTATAAGGGTATGTGCAGGATCATGATGGGCCAAAAAGTGGCGATATGTAAGCCATTTGATGGTCCATGTGGCTGACGACTTTTTTTCTACCCAAAATTGATGAAACGAAAAAGGTTTATAGAGGGAATTCTCAGCTTTCCACCAATATAAATTATTCTTTACTTTGAATTTAATAAATAATTATTACTCATTTTTTATTATAATTACGAATAAATTCCTGATTGATAGGCTGATTGAAAAACATCTATAACTTTCAAATGGTATCACATTTTTTGAATCCAAAACATGCGTCACATTCTATGATTTGCATAATATAGGATTAAAAAATAAAAAATTGAATTCCATGATTTTTTGACCAAGTTAAGGTGGTTAGACAGACGAGCTTTTATATTTTTTAAAATTTGTAATAAAAAATTCATAATTAATTATTTACTTGGAAATTTTTTATAAAAAGATATGCATCACATCGGTACACAAATCATCTACTTACATCTAAAATATTATAAAAAAATATTATCATTTTATTGTGGTTAGGGTGGTCAGATAGGCACCTACTTCTTATTTTTACCCTCAAATTTAAATACTACTGCATTGAAATTTCAAATTTTCACCAAATAGATTTTTTTAAAAAAAATAAAGGTCTAGTAGTATAGAAACTGCATTCAATTTTCTAGAGATTCTATTTTTACATTTTTTTGAAATAATATAGATAACTTATTCAAATTTTTACGTCAAGTTGTCTAACTCTAATTTTTTATCTTTTTATTGCCACTTAAGGGCCTGTTTTTTCCATGATGATCTTGCACATACCCATAAATAAAATGAAGATAAATTATTAAGGAATTTAGAATAAAATAAAATTCAAATGACAAGAATTACTTTCAACATTGAAGACATCCACAAAAAACCCCTACCATGCATCACTTGCTTCATGATTAGAAGAAATAATGAAGAAAGTTGACTTAATGATGAGTCAAATCTATCAATCAAAAACTCACAAAGATGCACGTCATGAATTTTATGAGACAAAGTTATCATATAATGAGGTGAAACAAAAACCCAACTTTTTGCTCTTTTTATTGATCCCAAAACTAATGCACCCATTGTTGTGACTACAAAGAGATTCCCTATCTATTAGTGCAATCATGAAGATATAAAAAATAAATTATTGAGATAGATGGTGGATGGTCTTTGACCAGTCTTCTTGCAACAACCATGAGGTGCTTCTATAGTTTTTCATAAAAAAAATATCGTGAGTTTGTCCTTCATGAAATTCTGAATTATTTTGATATGGGACTTTCAAGGTAGAGACATAGGATCTATCCAAGATAGAGTGGGAGCTTGTTGGGTACCAAATTGGAAATGAAGACCACTAACACAAAAAAATATTTATCATATGATGGTGGAGGATCATTTATTAAGGGAGCTATGGAGGTGTAAAATATCCATTCAACTTCTAGTCTCACAAACACTCTTATACAAAATGGTACACATATATCCCAATCTCATGGTTTAACATATTATCATATAGTGAGACCATTTAGCTCTATTAATGTGAACTCTCACTTGTGTTATAACTACTATTAATTATGTTCTAGAGGAGATATGATCCATAAGGTGTAGAAGGTGTCACCTCCCACAAGCATACTTGTTGTCTTTGTACATGTATTGGAAGTTTATAGGATGATCATGCTAGTATATGATGGTGAATCACATAATATAGTGATCATTGAAGATCTAGTACATGATTTTTTTGGTGACCATTTAGAGGTATTTAAATATAAATTTATATACTAAAAATATTAACATGTAAATTATTTTTTAATTAAAGAATAAATTAAAAATATGTATTTATTATATAGTTCAAGGTCCAGACACATAGAGGGGTATAATATATATCATTTAAACCAACAATTTTGGCGGTCCCATCTGTGTTAGAAGTAGATTTTTAATATATCATAATTAATTAGTAGTTAGTTTATATGTACAATGGTAGTGATGTAGTGCCTCTCACATTTGTGATTCTTAGTTCATATTTTGGACAATTTTTATACCGATACTTGTATATTTTGATTCCTAGAAGTATTCATATCGTCATTCTTTTTATATTTCCATAAGTATTGGATGCACCTTTTGATACAATTATAGTATTATTATGTTATGATGGATTATGCTATTTTTTTCTATTGATTATGCACATGTATGCTTGGATGATTATTTTATGGTGATGTTGTATACCTTGTTTGGAAATTGTATGTGCTTTAGCTATTATGTACATTCACAAGTACGCTTGACATGCATTTAATGGATACAAGTACAAGGAATTTTTCTACCTAGCTTCACAAGTCTGAGTTCTTGATGATGGTTATATGGGAGATGTCACATTGGTCGTATTTATTAGCCTTACCTATCGCACTCCATTTGAGTGCGACTTCTTATTTATTTTTCCTATGTTGACCCAAATACCATCTATGGTATGATTTCAAAAATTGTACCCTATGCACACATCCAATGAATGTGTGATTTATATCTTGTTTAAATTCTAATTTTAATAATTTAATTCAATATATGCTAATAGGGATTTAAATCATGAATTAAAATATTGATTGTTAATTAAGAATGGCTTTAAATTGGTTATTTAGATTTTGGGGAAAATTGAGGGAAATTGAGGGAAATTGAGGGTTAATTAGGAATTGGATTTAAATAAATGGAAAATAAATCTATATTGATTTTTAATTGAGAATTCAAAAAGGGTAAAATAGAAAAAGGGCTTTCTTTTTTCTCATTATGATTTTGTGAAGAATGGGTGAGAGGAAAAACCCTCTTCTTGAAGAAATCTTATTTTGTTGATTTTGGGACCATTTGGAAGGGGAATTTGATGAGATTCGATTCAATGGAATAGGAATCGAAAGGGGAGTATACTTGGGAATTATCTTGTGCATTCATGGTGTGTGCTTGGGGTTTTCTCCATTGTGAAATTTAACATAATTTGAGGTAATTCTATAATTTATTTTCAACTAGATTCATTTTTTTCAATTTGAAATGTTGGATTAGGATTAGGGGAGTGTGAAAGCCTCTGAACTCCTTTCATTTGATAAAATTACATGTTATATATTTAGTTTTAGAATAAAAATGGAATTTTCATTAAAACAGGGTTATAATGCCCATTTTTTTGAGAAATAATGGAAAAGTGAATTTGATAGCTTAGAATGGGTGTTTGGGCGCTTTTCACACCAAAGGGTATTCTTGAAATTTTGATTTTTGAAATTTTAAACTTTGAAGAAAATCCAAGCTATTTTAAAGGAGTTTGAAGAAATTTCTTAGTTTTTGGTTAATTGAAAAGTTGAGAAAATTTGAAAGTTTCAAGTGAAATATGATTTTTAGAAAGAAATCTAAGCGATACAGACCAGAGTTCTATACCTAAAGGATCTCTTCTAGATGTAGTCTTCAACCCTAGAGTTGGTCTTATTGAGGTAACATGGGAAAGTAATTTGGATCCAAGATTAGTTGTAAATCAAAATAAAATAACATACACAAGATAAATAAGAATTCATGGTTCTTTATATTCATTATATCAATTGCAATTCATTACATTCCATATATCTCTATTATAGTCACCACTTTATATTCTTCCCTATCCTATTACAATTTGCTCTATGTTGCTCAATCTTTCTCTCTATCCTTTTTATCTATTACTGGTGAATAGATCTTTCTATATACTTATAGTTACAATAGGGGACATGACCCTTAGAGAGCATCCCTAGAGTACATTCTATCTTCCTAAGCTCATGTTTTGGAATGTTCCTTTCATTTAGAAATTTTATATCTTTGGACCAATGTTTGTACACTGTTTTGTGGCTAACATCATCCCCTCTTCAAAACCTTGACTTGTCCTCAAGTCAACTTTGCTTTGCTGGTAGAATGTTTGAATATATAACTTGGAGGTAAGAAGGTGATCATCCCATTGTTTCTTCACCAACTGTAACTAGGTTTGTGTAAGATCATGGGGGTCCAAAAAGTGGCAATGTGAAAAAAGGCATTTTTAACTTGCTAAAAAATGTGAAATTTTCCTTTGACTTTTTCTAGGCTTGGGTAGAAAGTAAATAGTGTCAAAGCAAATACCAGACCAAAACAAATATTCATTTCTAAATGGATATCCGTTTTGTTTAGATCAGATTTTTAAATTTGGTCGGGCCTGGGGCCGACCACTTATTAAATATTATATAATGTTATATTATAATATAAATTATTATATTATAATATATAGTATATATAATATAATATTATTATATAATATTATAATATATTATAATAATATAATATTATATTAAATATTATAATATATAACATATATATAATATAATATAATATAATCTATTATATAATATATTATAATATTATTATATTATATTATATAAAAAGATATTATATTATAATATAATATATATATTATACATAATATAATGTATATTATATTATAATATAATATATATTATATATTATATAATATATATTATATATTATATAATATAATTTTATATTATAGTATAAAATGATCAATGATCACTTATATTTTGAATAATACCGCCAATGTCTATATGGTCGGGTCCTAGACCCAACCACATATTAAAAAAGCTACATAAAGGAAACTAATATATCTATTTTGAAACAGATATACAATTCCTGTTTTATAAAATGAAAAGCAAACAACCCAAGAGCTCATTTTTAGCAAAGTGCGTGTGGGTTTTCTACTCCACAACTCAGATATCCATTCATAGGTGAATCTTCTTGCTCAAATCAATCAAATTTGAAAGGTATTTTTGGATTTTTATGTTTTTATTCAATTTATATTAGCTTTGCATTTTTGTTTGTGAATTTTAGTCAAAAATGGGATATTTGATAGGTTTTTTATTGTATTAAAATGATTGTTAATTTTGAAAACATTTATCAATTAACAAGCTTAAAATGGCTAATCCCAACCCCACTCAACATGAAAACCATAACCTCGCTCAAGATGATTCAAACCCTCCAAATCCTCCTTCACTGCGACTGTTGTTTCCAAACCAAAACATGCCAACAATACATGAATCTATTCATAGAAATTTAGATCAATTGAGAAATGTATATCAAATATATGAGGCACTCGCTAAGCTACCGGACATGAAAAACACTATAGAAACAATGTAAAGCCCCGCCATGTAACCCTAAAGGAAGTTGCAATTCACTACTTAAGTGTACATATTTTTTTTTATTAAAGTGTAATTAACATACATGTTCACCAACAATTGACAACAACCTCTAAGGCTATGTAACCGAGATTACTTAAACCCACACATACATCAATATACATCCATAGCAGTTAATGACAATAATAAATGAGTACTTAAACAACATAAAGATACAACATAACCTAAAGAGATATACAACAAAATCCATGTTCATTATCTTAATCAAAAAGTTACATCACTCATTCCTAGAATGAGGCAATGATACAAATGTGTTACAATATTCATACAACCACCTCGAATACAAATGAGGGGTAAAATAACATGATTCAAATTGAAATAAATACATTGCTTGAATTAAAATAGGAACCACGAGCTCTCCAACTGGATATCTCACCACCAAGTACGAAGATCAAAGGGGGACCCAATGACGTATGGTGCATGTTCCACCCAACCAAGTGGTACCCGAAGTCCCACCCCCC
The DNA here is from genome assembly GCA_007115665.2 of Sequoiadendron giganteum. Classification (NCBI taxonomy): domain Eukaryota; kingdom Viridiplantae; phylum Streptophyta; class Pinopsida; order Cupressales; family Cupressaceae; genus Sequoiadendron; species Sequoiadendron giganteum. The sequence continues at coordinate 263,247,672 of CM021103.1, forward strand.
ATGCTAGGAGATAGTAACAACATAACATGGACAAATTCTACAACCACTAACCATAGGCTGACTCATACTAACTCATACTGACACAGCTAATCAAATGCACTATACAAGTCCAACTCTAACATGGTTACATTGCTTCCAGAAATAAAATAGATCAAGTATGTTACAAAAACCATACTTATAAAAAAACAAATAACAACTGTTGTCCTAGAGAGAGTGTCATCGCACAACTCGTCATGAGATCTCCTTTAGGAATCTTCATAGGCTCCGATAATCCTGGTGACCTCAACCGAATCCCGACCCCCATACTCACTCATGCAGAATCAAATACCTCTCATAAGGAAAAGATAGATGACCTTACCATTCCAGGCCTTCTCACTCATCCCAAGCCTAAATGAGCACTTGTGTCTATGAGTGAGGTTAATTTATCTTGTTTAGTGTGAAATGCTACCTAATCTTCTAAGTACATTAATTTAGTTATCAATTGATTAAACTACCTCCGAAGGTTACCCAGTTTACCTCTTTGGGCTCTGGCACCTTAATAGAAGCCACTCTTCTACTAGACAACATACCAAACAAAACTAAACCCCAAAAGAATCCCAAGTGCATACAAACTAGATAATACAACCACTCCAATTCTAGGAGGCAACATTTAATGAAACTCACTCCAAACACTTGGAGGCAACAATACATAATGCACTACCCCAGGGAAAACATATGGTTGACATAACAAATCGACAACCCCCACAAAGAATCCTCTGGAAGACTTACCAATTAAAGACACATTTAACTCATTTCCCCGAATAAAATCATAAAAGAAATAATTACAACAAGGAAATTGCACAAGGAATAATCTACTTTTGGATATGCTAAATCCATTTCCCTTTCAAATACATTTCATAGTAAAAATAACAGTTTCCCTTTCAAAATAGTTGAAATAACTAAATAATTGCCTTTTATTTATCGATAAAAGAAAGACTAGTTTTAATAAATCAAATTCGTTAAATACTTTTAAAATTAACATATATCTTTCAACAAAATCATTAAATTGTTTTCCTCCAATTACACATCCATTTTGAAATAAAACTATTTTAAATATAAAAAATATACATTTAATATATATACATACATAATTATATAATAATATATAATAATGTATATATACACTTATAATATATATTCATTAAATATATACTTAATATTTTACAAACCATATATGTATATAATATATACCTATATATATACACATATATATACCCACAATATATATACATATATACATAATGTATATATAATATATACATTATATTTAATAATCAACAACATTGAAATCCAATAAAAGTCAAAATTCGATGGATGAAATCCGCGGTTTATTTTCATACGCCACTCTCCATTTGTGTACACGAAACCCCAAGTGTTTTGGGGAGGCAGTTGTGCTTTAGCACAATCGAACCCCCAAACCCTTTGGGCGTGGCCTTAGTAGAGTGGGGAGGAGTTGCACTGCTCATGAAGCAGCGTTCCCTCCACTATGTGGAGGGCGCTACCCATGAGACAGTCGCACCCTCCTCATTGTGGGTGTGGTAGGGAATTTAATCCCCCCTTCCCATATACAATGCAAACAACAAAGAAAACAATGAACCCTTGAAAAATAGTAAAACACAAATCATTAATTCACGATTCCACATTGCGCCATACGATAAATTTGTAAATTTTTAAAATAAATAAAAACATTTATATATATTGATATTATATGTATATATATATATATAAAATAATTTCAACATAATAAGTAATTGGAAGAATTTTTCAAAACATTCACCTACAGGTGAAACTATAAATTTTTTAGAAGATACCCAAATTTACAGAGGATATTACAATAAACTTTCTAAATAGCTTTCTCAATTCCAAACAAAGATAAGGAACCTACCAATTCTTTTTAGAGATTTTCAATCAATTTCTAATATCTTCTGGGTTTCTCCACCACAAAACTTCCAAACACAGAGGCTTCACGATTTTCTTTTTCTACAGAGGTTTAATTTACTCTAAATCTAAATTTGTTTTCCTCTAGATTTATTACACATTTTAGATCTATAATTCCTCAAATAACACAAATCTTATTCTTTGGTTTTCACTATAACTAAAATTTTCCAGATTTCTTCACAGTAGTCACATATGCTTTGAATTTCCTCTTTTTCTAAAACAAATTAAACTTTCATTTATAGATCTAGCACAACAATTTTCTATAGCTATACAATTCTAAAAAAAAATTTAAACAAAACCAAATACACAAGAAAGGAACCTATTTCAAGAAGCTTCTGAAGAATTGAAGTTTTGATGTCGAGCCTCTTCCAAAGCTTTCACAGCTTCCTCCCAGCAACACACTATTTCCAGAACCAAATTATGTATCCAAATTCATAGAAAATATAATAAAACAATTCTTCTAAATTTCCTACAACCAATAAATCTCTACAATCTTCTGTGTTTTTTTTCAATTTTCCATTCCTCTCCAGAAATATCCCTTCCTTCCCGTGAAGAAGCTTCCTTCTTCTTTAACCAAAAATCCAAATTTTCCTCCATGAATAAATTTCCAACAACTTCTTAATTAATTCACTCACACATGTGGCAATTAATAAATATCTTTTAACAAGAAAATTTAATATCACAAAATAATTTAATAATTTCAAATTGAATTCCCAAATTAAATTAAATTCCCTTTTTCAACTTTCTAAATAAACATATTTAATTAATCAATTTTAATTACTTAATAAATAAATTTAACCCAATGGATTAAATTTAATTTACTAAATAAATTAAATTAAATTAATTAATTTAAATAAATATCTTCTATCACAATGTCTAATTTTAATTAAATAAAAATCAACATTATTTAAAGCAATAATTTTAAACATTTATTTCCATAATCAAGAACCCTTCAAAATTAAATAATATTAAAACAAGGCAAACGATGACACAACAACTACGATTGACGACACACTATGGCTAGGGTGTAGACCTGACACATGTTACATAGCTACTATCTCCCGTTCAACGTAACTGTTGGATTGACATTCTCAAACCTGTGAAACCAGGTGGAGTCGATGTCATGTACCTGCAAACCTATAAACGAAATAACCAAGGATCATATATATATAAACAACATAAAATACACACCGTGAAGAGGAAATCACGGAATCGCAGGGTGCTCGCAAGCGAGTGATGTGATCTCATCCCCTTCACCAATACACTCATCATAAACTGACAATTCATATTACTCAAATATCCCATGTACAATAAACATGTTAAAGAAACAAGTATTTTAACACCAATTAAAGCATGTCAAATAAAGCATCAAATAAGATACATCACATCACACAAATAGTTTGTCGCTCTATAAATAGTGATCAAATAACACACATGATAAAGTATGCAAAGTATCATAGTAACTGAAACTAAAACAAAGAAAGGTACGATGTCTGAATAAGAAGCTAAAACAAAGGGGTATTACAAATAATCATTTCAAATGTTGAAACTTTGGTAACTCAACACAATAGATTTGCACAGTGGCGAGAGGAACAAAGTTAATTTTATGCCAATGGGTTATCATATGATGAGGTGAGGGCACTTGATATTGAGAAAACCCAATTAACCTAGTTATTCATCAATCAAAAAACAAGACAACCCGTTAATGTGCAAAAGCCAAAATTTTCAATTAAATGGTGCACACATAGAGGCATATTAGATAATTTTTGGAGATGTTGGTGGATGGTTTTTGGTAAACCACCTAGCAACAATATTGACGTCCCTCAATATTTTCTCTGAAAATTATATGTTGAGTTTGTCCTAGGGAGGCATGTCAATTGCTTTGACATGCGATATTTCTAGGTTATTGGTAGAGGGATGCCATAGGATAGACCTAGAGCTCACCGAGTCACCCCAGTTCATCCTACTTCACCTATTGCTGCCACCACTCCACTACCTTACCATGAGATTTCTTTAGATGCAGGGACTTAGAGCATTTATGCCTTATATTCATTGAGTGATCATTTGGTCACATAGAGCCATCATGTTGTGTAGCCATTTGACGGTGCATTCCATCATGATGATGAACCTAATACATCCCAACATGACGGTAATGCACCTAATACATCCCAGCATGATGGCGGTGCACCTGTTGCATCAACTCTAACTGGTACATTGTCATCAACTTTGACTAGTACACCATCATCATCTTCGACTGGTACAACATCCTCTTCGACACATATTTGTGTTCCCCATTACTGCATGGCGTGCAACAATTTATGTTTGGGTCCTCTTTGATGGTCCATAGAGCCTCCCATAGACACTTTCGACTATGAGGTTTAGGATATGTGAGATGTAGGAGTTGATAGAGCATGAAGTGGACCATTTGCAAGAGAGACATCGGTTGCAAGGGATGATGTGGGAGCACCGGTAAGACTTAAAGTAATTTCATAGTGTGTTTTATCTAAATTCTTTCATATTTTATAAGAGATATTTGTATTAATATATGTTTATGTGTTGGAATCTTTAACAGTTGCTGACACAGGACCAAATTTCCCAAGTGCAGGAGTTTGTTGCAAGTATGGATGTGTTTGGTGGTGTTTTCATTAATTTTTTCATTGATGTCAACACAGTTTAGGTTGTTGCAGATGGTATAGAAGTGCCTAGAGTACATGGAGCTATATTTATGAAGTGGTAACTATGTTTTTTCCAAGTTCTTTTGAGAAAAATTGAGAAACAAAGAAAGCAGTGTTGAAGAGTGTGCTCTGGTATTATGCTATGCATTTATCCTATGTTGATGATATGCCTATGTGGATCTATAAGTGTGTTCTTAAGCTTCAATGGATCGTATATCTTGAGTTTTAGCTTTTGGGTTGATGGAGAGTAGAAGTTATGTTCACCGGTGTGTCAACTGGTTTGTCAAAGTTATTTGTTTGTGGATTGGGAGAAATGTTTTGGCTCCATAGTCATCTGATATTTGGTTTCAGATCTTGCGGATTTGGGAAATAACTCTTTTTGATGATTTATGTGTTTTGAATTTTTTTCTTATGGTTTGGCACTCTGGAAGACCTGCTCCACAACTCCAGTATCTTTATTGGTTGGTCCAGTTGGACTGTTGATGAGTTCTCTAAGAATAAAGTTTGTTGAAGTTGTGGCGGATGTACCTAAGGTGTTCCCAAAGATGACGAAATGGCCGATGAAGCATGTTGAGTAATCCACATGAGATTATCTTGCTGGTGATGTGTGTACTTCAAATATTGTTTGTTTTTTCATTAGGTTTTTCCAACTTGGTGTTTACACGTTACATTAAGCTTTCGCATCGATTTGAGAAAGCGTGTGCATGATCCAAGATGTTGTTTGGGTCCCAAATTAAATATGTAATTGGTCCTCTCATATTCTTATCCACCACATGAATGTTGAGTAGCCGACATAGTTTGTATTTGAATTTAAAATTGTATAGCTGACCTTGGTGAATGTTTCTAAGGTTGATGATGGTATAAAAGCAAGACAAGTTGTAGTAAACTTGATATCCATCCATAAGTCAATTCAAGAAAGAGAAGAGTGTGCGAACAAGTGCGAAAAGTAGAGTGTGGAAGAGCGAATCAAGCCAATGGTACTTTATTATGTCAATATTCTGATCAAGTTGTGAAGTGTGTGTAACTCCTAGTGGTGGATCTGTATCTATCTCTTTGTACTTTTTGTAGGTAGTGAGCCTCCCTTTCTAGATAGTGAGTCCTAAGGCAGTGATCTCTTAATTTGGGTAGTGAGCCTTTGTATCTGAGCAGTGAGCCTCTGTATCCGGTATTGTATTACTTCTATATTATGATTTAATCCTCACCATGTTTTTTTCTTCATTGGGTTTGCCACATAAATCTTTTGTCTCTGGTGTTTACTTTTTATTATTTGCATTCCATGATTACACTTAATAACAAATTGATATAAAGTGTGAAGTTTAAGTTTATAAGTAAATTATTTGATACAACTAGCTCACCCCCCCTCTCAATTGTCTTGTGCATTTCAACAATTGGTATCAAAGCTTTGGTTCCTAGGTGAAAATATTAACTGCTTGAGGGAGATCATATGGCACACAAGTTGCAGCTTCCTATTTTTCATGGAGCTGATTATAGTGATTGAAAAGAACAGATGAGGAGTTATCTGATTTCACTTAGTTTCAATACTTGGAAATTTGTGGAGACAAAGTATGTGATCCCATTAGCCGGTCCTTCCTCTGCTGACGAGGTTGTAAGTTTTGAAGAGAATGAAAGAGAAAGGTATGTCCTCTTTAGTGCTTTATCTAAAAATGAAAGAACAAAAGTCATCTCTCTGGCTACAGCTAATGAAGTATGGAAACAATTGAAAGACATTTATGAAGGGAATGAGAGTAAATTTGTCAAGGAAATTAACTGCTAAGCAAAAGTTTGAGAACTTGAGAATGGAAGAAGGAGAAGACATTGCAAGCTATTAGATCAAAGAGTTGAAACTATAGCAACTGAAATCAAGAATCAAGGTGGTACCATGGAGGATGAAGATATAATTGAAAAGATCTTGATGTCCTTACCAGAAAATTACAGTGACAAAGTATCTACTCTTGAAGAACAATATGATCCAAAGGCATTTACTAAGGAGCATCTATTTGGAGTTCTGAATGCATTCGAGATGAGAAAATTTTCAAGAGATAAGGAGAAGACTGAAACAACCTTTAAAGAAATGAAGATAGAAGATGATATGTGTAGACATGGAAAATGTACATTCTCGATCTTGCACATCTGATCCATATTACTAATGACATTTCCTCCTAAATCATACTCTCAACACTTCATCATATTCTATCTCTTAATTTAATAAATCATTATTTATTTGATTAAGTCTTCCTCTTTCAATAATTAAATTAATCAATTTAATTTAATTGACCTTACATCTCTGTTTAATTAAATAAATCTTTTTATTTGTTAAATTCTCTAAAGTCCTCTTATTAAATTAAGTAAATTAAAACCTTATTTGATTTAATCTAACATATTCCTCCTTAGTTAAATAAATCAAATCATTTATTTAACTAAATCATTTCCCCTCAATTCTGATTTAAATTAATTCACCTATTTGAGTCAAAATGGTCAAATCATCTAATTCTTCATTAAATTAATCAAAACCTTGATTAAGTTAATCCCTCTCACTAAAATCCTCTAGATTTTGCAAGTTGCACAATAAATCAATTACTTTGATTTATTAATTCATCTATTTTCCCTCACAAAGCATCAAAAGGGAATATTCCCTTAATTTGAATTCAAATTCAATGGGTACTTCCAACAAGGCATTTAATGCCTCTTACATGTCCTTAGCCTTGAGCCAAGTGACATTAAATCCATTTCCCTTCTCTCTAAACTTGTCAACTTTCAACTTCAAATTTGAATCTTATGGCATTTATCATGCACATTGATCAAAATGTGCACAACCATCAACCATTCACATCTTGACAAGTGGCACTTGGCCATTGGATGTTGAATGATCCCACATTGCTCAAACTCACTCTTCTTCCAATCTTTGAAATCTATAAATTGGAGACTCTTCTCCTCAATCTTCATCCACAACTCATATGCAAAGTTACTCTCTACAATTGAAAACTAATTTTGCCAATTTCATCCAATTATCCACCATATTTGAGATTTTGTAACAAGGTTATGCTCAAATCTCTTTGGAGATTTGACCATTTCTATCATTCATTCAAGCATTTAGGAATTGGGAAAGGGCCAATTGCAACAATCCATTGGCACCAATTCCCCCATGGAATCATCATGTTATTAGCTTAATTAAGATTTAGTTTCTTTTGAAATTTACTTGTGTTCTTCATTTCTTAGTTAAGTTTGAATAAATGTATTTTTATGGGGAATCCCTCATTGTTTGCATGCATTCTTGAACTAACACTAACAATGTTTGGCTTCTTTGTGCATTTGCAGGTTTAGGGGTTCACATTTTGGTGCTAGAAGGAGGGCAACCAAGTTCTAATCATGTTTTTCTTTTGGAAAATTTCGTGCCTTTTTTTTTTGCTTATGTATTGGTACAGAACGATGCAACTGCCTGATTTCATGACGCATTTGCTCTGTCACACCGCATTCGCTTGCTCAAATGACACATTTGCTCTGTTGCACTGCATTCGCTTGCTCAAATGACGCATTTGCTCTGTCGTGCCGCATTCGCTTGCTCAAATGACGCATTTGCTCTGTCGCACCACATTCGCCTGCTCAAATGATGCATTTGCTCTGTCGCACCGCATTCGCTTGCTCAAATGATGCATTTGCTCTGTCACACCGCATTCACTTGCTCAAGTGACGCATTTGCTTTGCTGCACTGCATCTGACCTATTGCGCATCGCATCTGCTCTGCTGCGCCACAAATGACTGATACACAGTTTCAAAAATTTGTGCAAAATTCAGAATACTATTACTCGGACACCGTGATGCTTAGAAACTTCTCATCTAAACCTATGAGTTCATGTTGGGCCCATCTACAATAACCTCTCTCTGTTTTTGCTATCTGGAAGGCATTTTCTTGTGCTGGAAAATTTTCACTCGGGGAAAAAGTTGTCAAATGCAAGTAGCTAAAAGTTGCAAAGTGGTGCAACTTTCGTTCTGCAGCTCGTGTGACCAAACAGACTGTTCCAACGCATCTGGGTGGGTACGTTTACGTTAGGTATGGTCCTCTTTCACACCTAAACATGTGGAATCGCTTTGAGCTACGTTCAACCGAATCGATCCCTTAAGGGTTCAAAGTGCAAAATGGCTACGAAATTCAGCATGCTATTACTCAGAAATCATGATGCTTAGAAACTTCTCATCTAATTGTACAAGATCACATTGGGCCCATCTACAATAACCTCTCTCAGTTTTTTCTATCTCGAAGGCATTTTTCTGTGTTGGCGAATTTTCACTTGGGGAAAAAGTTGTCAAATGCAAGTAGTTAAAAGTTGCAAAGTGGTGCAACTTTTGTTCGACAGCTCGTGTGACCAGATGGAATATTCCAAGGCATCCAAATAGGTATGTTTACGCTAGGCATGGTCCTCTTTCACACCTAAACACACAGAATCACTCCGAGCTACGTTCAACTGGATCGATCCCTTAAGGGTCCAAAGTGCAAAATGGCTGTGAAATTCAGCATGCTATTACTCAAAAACCGTGATGCTTAGAAAATTCTCATCTAAACCTACAAGATCATGTTGGGCCCATCTACAATAACCTCTCTCAGTTTTCACTATCTCGAAGGCATTCTCCTGTGCTAGCGGATTTTCACTTGAGGAAAAAGTTGTCAAATGCAAGTAGTTGAAAGTTGCAAAGTGGTGCAACTTTCGTTTTGCAGCTCATGTGAACAAACAAAAAGTTCCAATGCATCTGAGTGGGTAAATTTATGCTAGGAATGGTCCTCTTTCACACCTAAACACGCGGAATCACTCCGAGCTACGTTCAATTGGATCGATCCCTTAAGGGTCCAAAGTGCAAAATGGCTATGAAATTCAACATGCTATTACTCAGACACCGTGATGCTTAGAAACTTCTCATCTAAACCCACGAGTTCATGTTGGGCCCATCTATAATAACCTCTCTCAGTTTTTTCTATCTAGAAGGTATTTTCCTGTGCTGGCGAATTTTCACTCGGGGAAAAAGTTGTCAAATGGAAGTAGTTGAAAGTTGCAAAGTGGAGCAACTTTCGTTCTACAGCTCATGTGACCAAATGGACTGTTCCAATGCATTTGAATAGGTAGGTTTACACTAGGAATGGCCCTCTTTCACACCTAAACACGCGGAATCGCTCTGAGCTACGTTCAACCGGATTGATCCCTTAAGGGTCCAAAGTGCAAAATGGCTGCAAAATTCAGCATGCTATTGCTCAAAAACCATGGTGATTATGAAATCTCTGTCTAAACCTATGAGTTCACATGTGACCCCTCTATAATAACCTTTCTCGGTTTTCCCTATCTCAGAGGCTTTTTCCTATGGTGGCGAATTTTCACTCGAGGAAAAAGTTGTAAATTGCAAGTAGCTGAAAGTTGCAAAGTGGTGCAACTTTTGTTTTGTAGCTCGTGTGACTAAAAAAAATATTCCAACGCATTCGGGTGGGTACGTTTACGCTAGGAATGGTCCTCTTTCACATTTAAACACGCGGAATCGCTCTGAGCTACATTCAACTAGATTGATCCCTTAAGGGTCCAAAGTGCAAAATGGCCGCGAAATTCAGCATGCTATTACTCGAACACCGTGATGGTTAGAAACTTCTCATCTGAACCTGCGAGTTCACATTGGGCCCATCTATAATAAAATCTCTCATTTTTTTCTATCTTGAAGACATTTTCCTATGTTGGCGAATTTTCACTTGGGGAAAAAGTTGTCAAATTCAAGTAGTTGAAAGTGGCAAAGTGGTGCAACTTTCATTCTGCAGCTCGTGTGACCAAACAGACTATTCCAATTCATCTGAATAGGTACATTTACACTAGGCATGGTCCTCTTTTACACCTAAACACGCGGAATCACTCTGAGCTACGTTCAACCGGATCGATCCCTTAAGGGTCCAAAGTGCAAAATGGCTGCGAAATTCAACATGCTATTACTCAGACACCATGATGCTTAGAAAATTCTTGTCTGAACCTACAAGATCACATTGGGCCCATCTACAATAACCTCTCTCGGTTTTTTCTATCTCGAAGGCATTCTCCTGTGCTGACAAATTTTCACTCGGGGGAAAAGTTGTCAAATGTAAGTAGTTGAAAGTTGCAAAGTGGTGCAACTTTCATTCTATAGCTTGTGTGACCAAAAAATCTATTCCAACGCATCTGGGTGGGTACTTTTATGCTAGGCATGGTCCTCTTTCACACCTAAACACGTGGAATCGCTTCGAGCTATGTTCAACCGAATCTATCCCTTAAGGGTCCAAAGTGCAAAATGGCTGTTAAATTCAGCATGCTATTACTCAGACACCGTGACACTTAAAAAATTCTCGTCTAATCCTACAAGATCAAATTAGGCCCATCTAATATAACCTCTCTTGGTTTTCGCTATCTGGAAGGCATTTTTCTGTGCTGGCGAATTTTCACTCGGGGAAAAAGGTGTCAAATGCAAGTAGCTGAAAGTTGCAAAGTGGTGCAACTTTCGTTCTGTAGCTCGTGTGACCAAACAGACTGTTCCAACGCATCCGGGTGGGTACTTTAATGCTAGGCATGGTCCTCTTTCACACCTAAACACGTGGAATCGCTCCGAGCTATGTTCAACCAGATTGATCCCTTAAGGGTCCAAAGTGCAAAATGGCTACAAAATTCAACATGCTATTACTCAGAAACCGTGATGCTTAGAAACTTCTCATCTGATCCTACAAGATCATGTTGGGCCCATCTACAATAACCTCTCTCGGTTTTTGCTATGTCGAAGGCATTTTCCTGTGCTAGCAAATTTTCACTCAAGAAAAAAATTGTCAAATGCAAGTAGTTGAAAGTTGCAAAGTGGTGCAACTTTCGTTCTTCAGCTTGTGTGACCAAACAGACTGTTCCAACGCATCCGAATAGGTACGTTTATGCTAGGCATGGTCCTCTTTTGCACCTAAACATGTGGAACCTCTCTGAGCTACGTTCAACCGGATCGATCCCTTAAGGGTCCAAAGTGCAAAATGGCTGCGAACTTCAACATGCTATTACTCAGACATCATGATGCTTAGAAACTTCTCGTTTGATCCTATGAGATCAAGTTGGGCCCATCTACAATAACCTTGCTCGGTTTTTGCTATCTCGAAGGCAGTTTCCTGTGCTAATGAATTTTCACTCGAGGAAAAAGTTGTCCAATGCAAGTAGTTGAGGCATATTATCAAACAATTCACTGCCTTGTCTATGGCTTGTCATGGCATTCCATCACCATGAGAGCACTTTTCTTTGAGGAATTTTTTTAAAATTTCAATGGCTTGTCTATGCTATTGCTTACTATTATGCTTTCCTAGATTTTTTCCAAGCATCCATAGCTTGTTCGAAAGCATCAGTTTTAGGCTTTTAGCCATAGCAAGAAGGAAATGAACTATTTGATAAAATGCTTTGGTAGACATATATGAAAAATGTCGTAGCATAGACAAGGGAATGAACTATTTGAAAAAATGCATCAAAGAAATTTGGTCTCATGGAATGCCATGACAAGCTAAAGCAATTGGTAGCTACTCCTAGTTATTAGTTATGCAATGTGAAGTAATTGCATAACTGATTAGGTTGACTTTGTCAAAAGCTATAATTTAATTGAAATTTTATCATCTATCAGCATCTAGTTATTCGTTATGCAATGTGAAGTGATGCTTTGAGTTTGAAAGATGTGCAATGCATGAATAAAAACTACAAAAATCTATTTTCTACATTTCATTAGTTAAACTCTTTATTTTATTTTCTCTCTATATCTCTATCCTATGGAAACGCCTTTCGATTTCAAAAAAGATAGTTTTTATCTCTTGTTATACAATTTTTTACATTTTTTTATCTCTTGTTATAAAAAGGAGCATATATACAATGTTAAAGAAGAGTGAAAGCACAATTAAATTTATCATTTCAAAGCAATTTTTTTGATGCATTTTTTCAAACAGTTCACTGCCTTCTCTATGCTATTGCTTACTATTATGCTTTTGATATATTTTTTGAAGCATCCATAGCTTGTTCAAAATCACTTGTTTTAGGATTTTAGCCATAGCAACAAGGCAGTGAACTGTTTGAGAAGATGCTTTGGTAGACATGTATGAAAAATGTGGTAACATAGACAAGGCAGGGAACTATTTGAAAAAATATCTCAAAATTTGGTCTCATAGAATGTCATGATAAGAAAATGCAATTGGCAGTTGGTCCTAGTTATTAGTTATGCAATGTGAAGAAATTGCATAACTGCTTAGGTTGACTTTGTTCAAACTATATTGTAATTAAATTTTCGGCATCTATCAACCTCTACTTATTAGTTATGCAAAGTGAAGTAATGCTTTGACTTTGAAAGATGTGCAACGCAATGTAATCAATGACATGAATATAAACTACAAAAGTCCATTTTTTACAATTCATTAGTTAAAATATTTATTGTATTTTCTCTTTATATTTCTATATGCTATGTAAATACCTTGCAGTTGTATTTAAAAGGCTTAATAGGTCAGTTAGGTGGTATTTGCAAAATCAAGTTGTCAATGAATGGTAATTAAGAGCAAAATTGGAAAATTGCCATCTTAGAAGTATAATAAAGGGTGGTTATGGTGGTTTATCGGCTCAAGGGGTAGTTGGAAGGTGGTATCAAGATATATTGCTATAATACCTTGAGTTGAGGGTTGATTTTGTTCAGTTTCTAATAACAAAATATACTTGAAAATGTTGATCATTGGTTTTCTCTGTTTTCCTGAATTTTCTTTGCCTTGCACAGGCCCATACAAGTCTATCATGACTTGAGGCTTTGGATAATTGATTGCATATGTTTTTACTATCTTTGCATCTGTTTTGAAGGTTTAAATCCACCGTTGGTGTGTGTGGGATCAACAAACTTGGTTATTGCTTTGTTTTCTATGTTAGGGGTTTTGAGGGCAACACCATGACACATTAGCCAATCCACCTACTATTCTGACCCTATGGCTCGGTGGATTGGCTTGTACCATGATTATTTTGGTGTATGAATACTTTGGAGGCTGAGAGAATGAATAAAATCAGTGGGTTGTGAAGTTCTGATGCTGTTCAGGGGTGTTTCCACCATGAAAGTAAGGAACTCAAGTACTGAAATCTGAGAAATACTAAAAGGAATGGGATTGTGAGTGTCCTTTAAGTTAGGGAAGAGGTATTGTGGGGTGTTTGCACCTTTGGAAGGATTGGGGGAGGTCTATAGCTATGAGTTTCTTTAAAACCCTTCTTTTTGTGAAGGTTTAGGACAGTTTGTGAGTAGAGGAATAGAACAAGTTCTTGGGGCTCTTAAAATGGGAGAATCCTGAGTTTGGTGAGCATCCCTAAGACTATTTCAAGTTTCCTTGGTTTGGAGGTGAGTTTGTGAGGGGGTTCCTTTGGAAATCAGGCCTAATTATGAAGCCTAGAGCGAGGGAGGTGTATTGAAAGTTCATGTTGGTCCAAAAGAGTTACTATTGGTTTTGGCATATCTTGTGTAACCCTAAAAAGGGTATCTTAATCCACCTTTAAATGGTCAGGTGTTTTGGAAAGGTTGGGAGAGATTAGGCTTGGACCAGGTTTTGAGTTTGGTGCAGGAGCACCTACACCACATCATCAATTTTTTTTTATTTGAATACATCAATAGGGAAATGTTAGTCTATTTAGGTTTATTTTGTCTAATAAGCTTTAAGAGATCAAACATAATACAAATAAAGGGGGTTTTGTGTCTTAGAAGTCAATTAGAAATCATATAAGTTGTAAAATGCTGACAAAGCAACTTTAACACAAACAAATGTAATTAAGGGACCAACTAATCCCAAGGTTGGTTATGGGAGTTGGGGAGAATATGGTTGTTGGAAAATTATTTAAAAATCCTTACCAAGGCTCGAATGAGAGAGTGGAAGAAGTTTTTTAATAATTTTACACAATAAACACACCACAGTTTTGAGCAATTTTCTAGAAAAAGATTGTTTTCTTGATCTTTTTTAGTGTTGTACGAGCACATACAGGTTCTTCATGGTCTAATAATTTTAGAGGATGTGTCTATATGTTTTCTAATTCATTTTTTTTTATTTGGTGTCTTAACTCTTTTTTTGTAGAGAGAACCAACACAAACAGTGATTGTCCTAGTGTTGCTGAATCAAGGATTTGAGGGGAAATTTGTGATGTAACAATCAATCCACCTATTGTTTGCTACTATATCTCAGTGGATTGATTGAAAAAAATTTATAATAAGTGTGTCTTCTAATTTTGGAATAAGGAGTCATAATTATGTAGTGTTTTCGTGACTGTTCTAAGACTGAACAAGGGTTTTCCAACATGGAAGTGAGTTACCAAAGAGAGGTTTTTAAGAATTAATGCCTATAAGGGTTATGTGAGGGTCTGATGAGTCCGTACAGAAGTATTTTGAGGTGTTTGGGGATTTGGAAGTGTTGAGAGAGGTCTGGAGTTGTATGTTTGTTTAAAACCCTTGATTTTGTGAAGGTTTAGGAGGGTTTCTTGGGTTTTGTGAGTTAGAAGCTCTGTAGACACAAACTAATGACAAAATTTGAGGTTTGGCACCATGAACTAAGACTATCCAAGGCATTTGGATAGATACCTAAAGTTGGAAGGGTGGTCCCTTTCGAAAAAAAGGGCTAATTGTGAAGCCAAAATTGAAGTAGGTGTGTTGAAAGTCTATGTCGGTCCAAAAGAGAGACCACTGATTCTTTGGTATGTTGTGTAGCCCTGAAAAGGGTATCTCAATCCATCTTGTAATTGTCTAGTGTTTTGGAAAGGTTGGGATAAATTTGGCTAAAATTGAGTTTTGAGTACTACAAGAATAACCAGTCACAAATGCGAGTTTTAGAAACCTTGATGAATCTGACTTAGGGATTGTTGTCAATTGATTCAATTGTCATTGTATGAATTTTTATGGTCTTTGTAGGGCCTTGGTGGAGTCTTGTTGTTCATTTGCAAGGTTGAGGAGTTGAGACCCTTGAGGGTGGGTTGATTCCTATTAGGCTGAATCATTATGAAGATGAGTTCTTGATTGAGAATTGAAATTTCCATTGTTGTGAGTCTTCTCCACCTTGGCTCTGCATCAGAGTGCTACAAGGGTAGATTGTTGGGTAAGGTGTTGAATGAAGATTTTGGTTTGATGGGGCTTTGAGGTTGTGTAGATTGCTCAAAATAGGTTGTATTAATCTTGTCAGGAGCCCCTTGAAGGCAAGTTGTCAGACTAATTAGGTTTGAGCCTCCTTGCCTTTGCATCGATGAGGCACAAGTAATTGAATCATTCCAAAGGATACAAACCACCATGAATGGAGCTTACTCATACAATACACTTTAGATGGGGCTTATTGAGCATTCCACAGTAATTAATTAAGCATTAGATGTAAAAAAAATCCATGCCTACAACATTCAAGCATACAACTTACATGATACGCATGATAACATCATTCAAGAATGGCAGTAGAAAAATAAGAGTTTCTTTAATCAAAAATACGAAAGGCTATACAATGATATCTATTGATAAAATTATATAAATATATCCAAAAAACCCATATAGGCTTAGTACAAAGGAGCCATTTGGACAAAATATCACGTATATATATCAATAGAACAAAACATATGTTCCAAAATGCCACATAGGCATACAACAAACAACACTAATACATAGTCATTTCCCTCTAGGGGAAGGAAATAGATCTCGTGTTGCCTTCAAAATTTGGCTAGATGGAGTGACTATTGCTTGTCTTGTCTTTTGAACATGCCTGCTACTCCTCCTCTCTTCACTCTGGACCTTCAACTGATACGATTAAAAGTATAGATGTTAAAACATAGAAATTGAATTATGGAATGGAATATAACAAAATATAATCACTTACCGCATACATATAGTCATCATGCACATTTAAAGAATCACCATGTGCACAATCTGGAGTGACAACCACTTGTAGAAACTATGAAGATAGAAATTAAACTACATAAAATTATCGTGAAAATTTTCTATAATAGACCATAAAAGAGAAAATATAATGTCAAATCGACTAATCTATTCCATACCTCTCTCAATGGATCAAAATTGGCTATTACTGCAGCAACTCCATGGTCCATCGTGCCACTAACAATTCCAAGGCTATCTCTTGTTAATAGCTGCAAATGAAACAATATCTTAGGTATCATGTTGATATAGGAGAACATAATGTGACATGATGAAGGAATATTTGAATGCAATGTTTGTGTTTCTCATCAAATTTTTAGATTTGTATATACGCAAAATTATGAAAACTAGCTAACATAGATTTACAACCCTATTAATGAATAAAGGCTACCTGAGTGTACGTTGTTTGAGGATATGAATCATGAGGTGTGGAGGAAGAAGGTGCACCAGGTAACTGTTTGAAATCCAAAGCATGTTATGAGACAAACATTGAAATATAACATTCAACTGTTCAAATGCAATAATAATATCTTTAATACTAGTTGCATACCTGTGGACTCATCATCGAGAATGTATAAGGGTATGTAGGAATAGAGCATCCCTCATGAATAGTGCGACCCTGAAATTTCATCATATCAAAATTCTACTAATTTAGTTATTCTTAAATTTCAAAATATATTTTAATAAACAACATTAAAATAACTTGCTAAATTTTACCTGAGTGTCAATGCCGAATGTATCATTCATAATATCATCTGTGAAAGCCATCACCTCTGCAACTAATGTAGGCTATGTAGCTGCATCACGAGCACCCTGATAATCGTACGTGCAAACAACACCACAAGCGCCACAATGGTGGGGTGGAGCTCGGGGCCTACACGTCTCCTCCACACCAGGCTCTACTAGAGAACTCGCACACTATAAAATGGTCTGGGTGAGTGAGCCAATCGAATTCATCGTGTCCACCTCTAAACTATCCTTAACAATGGAAGGAACAATGAAATGCTCCACCATGGGTCTACCCAAGGCTCTCGGTGCCAACTGTAGATTACGTCATGCAACAGGTCTATCGTGTGTGGAGCCCCCATCTCTACCCTAAAAGTCTAAGATGTCAAAATAGTTTGGCATTTTATTGAGGACAAACTTGCAATAGAGTTTCCTCAAAAAGTATTGCAGCACCTCATGGTTATTGCATGGAGGTTGGTCAAATACCATTCACCACCACTCCCAAAATTTGTTTCTAATTAAATCATGGTGGCACCAATGGATGGGGAACCTCCTGCATGCATGGGACAAAGGTTCATTGGTTTTTGGGTCTTTAAATAGGGCACACAACTTGGCTTTGCTAATTTTTAGTTTTTTGACATCTGCATATGACAAACCATTAGCATAAAATTGCCTCATCTCATCTCTCTTAGTTGACCAAAAATTCATTTGCTCGCTCATTTCTCGTACATGAGTTAAAATTGACTTCAATGATTCAACAGTCCCTCTCCTATAAGGGTGGGTTTCGGCATGCTCAGTTAATCTTGCAATTAATTGTTGAATGTCTCTTTTATTGTTTTCAATTTGATTTTGAATATTTTCTTGTGTTCCTTGAGGATGCCTATGAATTGATGGAAGGGTTTCGGGTTGTTCTTGTATAGGAGGCTCTTGATGAGGGGGTGATTATGAATTCTTAATTTTTTTAGGTGGAGATTCATTCCCTGAGAATTAGAACATAGTTTTATTATAAAAATCTATTTAAAGTTGCATTCCAAATCAAATTCGAAATAAATAGAATAAAAATACACACCTCTTTGCAATATTCGACCTCTTCGACGTGTTGGTGGCATTCTCATGGAAAATGGCAAGCTAAGGATGCAAATAATGGAGGAGATTTGGTGAGCGCGAGTTGCAGACTTGAAATTTTCCTTCTCAAGCCATGGGTTGAAGACAAAATGAGGGTTCCAAACCCAAATTTTGCATTTTATGTCTAAAAATACATTTCTAGACATTTAGCGTGCGCCAAATGTATTTTTAGACATTTGGCATGTGCCAAAGGCCTTATTTCGGGGTTTTTTTATCATTTTTTCAGTTTGGCACCTAAATTGTGTCACAGATTGGTGCACTTACCCATTGATATTATCCATGTGCGGATCTGTAAGTGTGTTCTTAAGCTTCAATGGATCGTATATCTTAAGTTTTAGCTTCTGGGTTGATGGAGAGTAGAAGATGTGTTCACCGGTGTGTGAATTGGTTTGTCAAAATTATTTGTTTGTGGACTGGGAGAAATGTTTTGGCTCTGTAGTCATCTGATATTTGGTTTTAGATCTTGCAAATCTGGGAAATAACTCTTTCTGATGATTTATGTGTTCTGAAAATTTTTCTTATGGTTTGGCACTCCGAAAGACTTGCTCCAAAGCTTCAATATCTTTACTAGTTGGTCTAGTTGGACTGGTGATGAGTTCTCTAAGAATAAAGTTTGTTGAAGTTGTTGTAGATGTACCTGAGGTGTTCCCAAAGATGGTGAAATGGTTAATGAAGAATGTTGAGTAATCCATGTGAGATTATCTTGCTGGTGGTGTGTGTACTTCAAATATTGTTGGTGTTTTCATTAGGTTTGGCCGACTTGGTGTTTACATGTTACATTAAGCTTTTGCATCGATTTGATAAAGCATGTGTGTGATCTAAGATGTTGTTTGGGTCACAAATCAAATATGTAATTGGTCCTCTCACATTCTTATCCATCACAGGAATGTTGAGTACCTGACCTAGCTTGTATTTGAATTTAAAATTGTATAGCCAACCTTGGTGAATATTTCTAAGGTTGATGATGGTATGAAATCAAGACAAGTTGTAGCAAATTTGATATCCATCCATCAGTCAATTCAAGCAAGAGTAGAGTGTGTGAACAATTGCGAAAATAAGAGTGTGGAAGAGTGAATCAAGGCAACAATAATTTATTGTGTCAATCTTCTAATCAAGTTGCAAAGTGTGTGTAACTCCTAGTGGTGGATATGCATCTATCTCTTTGTATTTTCTTTAGTCAGTGAGTCACCCTTTCTGGATAGTGATTCCTAAGGTAGTGAGCCTTTATATCTGGGCAGTGAGCCTCTATATCTGATATTGTATTACTTCTATATTGTGAGTTAATCTTCACCGTGGTTTTTCCCTCATTAGGTTTTCCACATAAATCTAGTTTCTCTAGTGTTTACTTTCTGTTATTTGCATTCCATGATTACACTTAATAACAAATTGATATTAAGGTGTGAATTTTAAGTTTATAAGTAATTTTTTTGATACAACTGATTCACCCCCCCCCCTCTCAGTTGTCCTATGCATTTCAATAGAGTCTACGTAATCAACCATTTCATTTGGCCTAGAGAATTAGTATACAATATTATTTAAATTGTTATTTAGATGTTAATTTTTGAAATCTATTATGTTTAAATACATGTACTACATAGATTGATAGTCTAATGTAATCTTATCTTTTTATGTAGCAACCTGGTTCTTTTATAGCGATGTGGATTGAGCCTGACACATTGGATGAAACTGCACAACAGGTATATATATTTTTATTCTCAACATTATGATTATATGTGCATGTGCATTTAGATTGTGTTACATTCTTGTCATTTTTTATATAGGAAACCATCTTAGCTACTTCATCCACCATGAGCCCATCTAGTTTCGTAGCATCATAATAGGTATGTGTTTATTTTATATTGCAGATATTTATGTTTAGATATGAGTAGATATATGTTTAGTAAATATGATTATTTGTCAATAATTATATGCTAATTTGTATCATTTTTATTTTACCTTCTATAGTCCTCTGCCCGACTCAACACTATGACGAGTCTGAGACCATTTCTTTATATGAGGCTCTCGATCATCCTAAGGGACAATCATATGCAGACCTTCTTACAAAAAGAGAGCAAGAATTGAGGTAAACAAGAATTGCATTATCGATATAATATATAGTACACGTATAGTGATTTTCATGTTAAATTATAATTAATAAATGATAGTATATAAGTTTCTATTTACTATTCTATCTTGTCAACCATTCACATAATTAATCTAATTTGTGGTTTGAATTGTTATTGTGCAAGAAGCTTTAGAGAAACTAAGTTCTTCGAGGAGGATCAATTTTGATGGTCCAACACAGGATTAGGATTTGATATAGATTGATATGTACTTAGGGTTTGATATTGAGATGGCATATATGCCACAATTTTTAAAACTTGTTCTGAGTAGGCATATATACCAAATTTGTCTATGCACAAACACAATTATTCTACAATTTGTTATATAAGAATTGATATTCGATCTAATTTGTTCCTCATTTGCATGTATTTCTACTTTGAATCTTCAAAATGGAATGTATAATTATCTTAGAATGGTTTAAAGTTATGATCGATAACATGTAACGAAGTGGGTAGCTGATTTTTATTTCAAAAGAAGTCAAAATTAATGAAAAATGGTATGAGAAGAACTCTATAATATTTGTTGAGAAGAACTATTTGAAAATATGCCTCAAAGAATTGTAGTCTCATAGACAAGGCAAAAAAGATGAAAAGAGTAGCTTATGAGAGTCTTATGGAATTGCTTTTTTTGATTGATTAAAAACTTCAAACAAATGGATATAACTTAATGAAATATATGTCATTACAATGTTGATTAAAAAGTAATATAATCATCTTGATAAAAATCAATGTCACTCAATGTTCATTCAATATTTTTAACATGTAAAAGGTATAAAATCATCTTGAATAAGAATCACTATCTTTGAACCATAGGGGTTTGAGGCAACCTTCAAACAAATTCCTTACAACTAAACAAGATACATGTTCATTAGATTTTTCATGTGAAATCTATACAATAATCATGATCAACAATTAAGATACCACTCAACCATGATGCAACCATTTAACAAACCAAATACAACTCCATGAAATGCATTTTATTTGACCTTCCACATGCAATTTGTATGCTAACCATAATGTATCAATAAGAAAACTAGGCATACTATAGGGGCTTGATTCACACTAGTCATAATGCACACTTCACACAAAATCAATAACACTGATATGATATTGTCATATATGTCAATCAACCTTGACCCACACTAAACTTTCTATATCACAATTGTTGTCATATATGCCATTCAACCTAACACAATTGAGGTTTTGTATTTGTTAAGAATTTGTGCAGGCAAAGAAAGTGAGAGATTATGGTTAAGGTGGATTTGAAAAAATGAAGTTGTTGTCCTAAGCATTGAAAACTCTATCAAACAAAGGGATCTTGTTGTCCTAATCATTGAAATTGAAGCAAAAAAAATTAAAGACTAAAATTAACCACTTGCAAAAGGAATGAAAAGATAAGAAGAAGATTTTATCATCAATGAAAAGGAGGTTATTTTCTCTAAAAATAGTTCCAATGCATGTGGATGGGTACATTTATGTTAGGCATGGTCTTGCTTCGAACCCAAACATGCCGAAATAGTTAAAGATACATTGGATCAACGATGTCTCTTAAGAGTCCAAAGTGCAAAAATAAAACAATATTTGATTGGCTATTAATTAGAGACCATGATGCTTAAACAATCTTTGTCTGAGGAAATGATATTATGTTGTGACCTTCTACAATAACCTACCTCAAAAGATTTTTTTGTGGTGATAACTTTTTCAATTGAGGAAAAAGTTGTTAGATACAAGCAATGTAAAGTTGTAAAGTGGTGCGAATTTCATTCTGTAACTTGTATGGCCAAATGGACTATTCCAACACATTCGGATGAGAATTTTTACACTAGGAATGGTCCCTTTTTGCACCAAAACACGTTGAATCACTTTGAGCTACATTCAATCGACTCGATCCCTTAAGAGTCCAAAGTGCAAAAAGGTAGTAATCTTTGATAGGATATTACTCAAAAAATGTGATGCTTACAAACTCTTTTTCGAAGGATATGGGATCTTGTTGGGACCCTCTACAATAACCACTCTGATTTTTTTCTATCTCAGAGGTGTTTTTCTTTGGTGATGAGTTCTTAGTTGAAAAAAAAGTTGCCGAATGCAAGCAATGTAAAGTTGCAAAGTGGTGCAAATTTTGTTCTACAACTCATATCACCAAATGGATTGTTCCAACACATTTGAATGGGTAGATTTATGCTATGAATGGCCCTCTTTCACACCCAAACATGATGAATCACTTTGAGCTACATTCAACTGACTCAATCCCTTAAGAGTCCAAATTGCAAAAAGCCAACAATATTTGATGGGCTATTACTCGGAAACAATGATTCTTACTTACTCTTTGTCTAAGTCTATGAGATCATTTTGGGACCCTCTACAATAACCTCTCTTATTTTTTTCTATCTCGGAGGTTTTTCCCCGTGGTGATGAGTTTTTAATGGAGGAAAAGTTATCAAATGCAAGTAGTGTAAAGTTGCAAAGTGGTGCAACTTTCATTTTGCAACTCGTATGACCAAACAGGTTTTTCGAACATGTCCATATGGGTACTTTTATGCTATGAATGGTCCTCTTTTACACCCAAACATGCCAAATCACTTCGAGCTACATTGGACCAACGATTTCCCTTAAGAGTCCAAAGTGCTAAAAAGAAGCAATATTTGACAGGCTATTAATCAGAAATCATGATGCTTATAGACTCCTATTTTGAAGCTATAGGATCATGTTGGGACCTTCTACAATAACCTCACTTGGTTTTTTCTATTTCGAAGGCTTTTTCCCATGGTAACGAGTTTTCAGTTGAGGAAAAAGTTTTCAAATGCAAGCAATGTAAAGTTACAAAGTGGCGCAACTCATACGACCAAAAAAATTATTCCAACAAGTCCAGGTGGGTACGTTTAAACTAGGCATGGTCCTCTTTTGCACCCAAACATGCTGAATCACTCTAAGCTACTTCTCAAAAACCATGATTCTTACAAACTCTTCGTCTAAGGCTACAAGATTATGTTGGGACCCTCTATAATAACCTGTCTCAATTTTTTCTATCTTGGAGGTGTTTTCTTATGGTGATGAGTTTTCAGTTGAGGAAAAAGTTGTCAAATGCAAGCAATGTAAAATTGCAAAGTGGTGTAAATTTCATTTTGCAACTCGTATGACCAAATGGACTATTCCAACATGTCCATATGGGTACATTTATGCTAGGAATAGTCCTCTTTTGCACCCAAACATGCCGAATCACTTCGAGCTACATTGGACTAGCAATTTCCCTTAAGAGTCCAAAGTGCTAAAAGGCATCAATCTTTGACAAGCTATTATTTGGAAACCATGTCACAAAGAAACAATGCTTCTGAGTCTATGGGATCATGTAGAGCCCCTCTACATTAACCTATCTTTTTTTTTTATATCTCTAAGGTGTTTTCCCGTGGTCTTGAGTTTTCAGTTGATGGAAAAAGGATCAAATAGATGCAGTGTAAAGGTGCAAAGGGGTTTAGGGTTCGTTCTGCTCCTCACGAGTAAGTGAATAAGTGAGTCATTTAATCAAATACACTTAAGTCATGAACTACACACATGAATATAAAGTACATGCATGAAAACACATAGGTCATAAAGTATAAATTGGAATACTCATAAGTCATAAAGTATACACATAAGTTGTAAAGTATACACTTGAATACATGTAAAGTATACATAGTACACGATATTATCATTCAAGAATTGCTATCAAATATAGGATTTACAAAATTTCATGTAGGAATACAACAAACGACCCTAATACATAGTCATTTCCTAGTAGGGAAAGGAAATATATCACGTGTTGCCTTCATGGTCGGTACACTCTTCCACAACAGTAGCACGTTGACCTTCTGGAGTGACAAGCACCTATACAAACCATCAAGGTAGCAGTTAAAATACATACAAGCATCACAAAAAAATTCAATAATAGGCCATAAAAGAGAAAATATAATGTCAAATTTACTAATCTGTCACATACCTCTACAAAAGGATCAGAGTTGGCTATTTTTGCAACAACTCCATGATCTGTTGTTCCACACACATCACAATATACTTCAATTGACAAATATATGTGATCACAATAGAAAAGATGCTTATACTAACAAATCCATATTATTCTAAACAACCTAAATGATGATGAAATGGTAATGCAAAATAGAAAAGATGCTTACAATAATAAATCTATATTATTCTAATTAACCTAAATGATGATGAAATGGTAATGCAACCAAGTTCAAGAAAAAACAATTGAACCTATAGGATACATGAACCCATCATAATTTTTAATTGATTGTGTTAGACATTTCTTTCCTTGTACACATCGTGCCAACCAATAATTTGATCCCTCTTCATTCCCTTGTGGTGCTACAACTGCATAGATATGTCCTCGTTGTACAAGATCTAAAAGATGGTCATAGTCAAGTGAACTTTCCATTTCATCTTCTAAAGAGGATTGTGCTATAGAAGGGGTTAGGTATTGTGAAATCCATGTATGTACCCACTCACTTGACTTGCATTGATCCCAATCACATTAAATACAATTTTGATAAAAAAAATCTAACTCTCATGTCCATATGGTCCATGCACCTGCATATGAGCTTTGAAATGAATGCATCTTTAAAGAATCTCTAATTGTCTGACATTCCAATTTGTCTCCCACTATGCCCTCCTCAACCAACCAAAAGAACCTACACACTTTTGAATCAAGTGTCCCTCCTCGTGATAATGCATAAGTACACCAATCAAAAATAGAAAATGCATCATTGAATGTTGCACCACCTCTAATCTTCATTTATTCCTTAACCAAAGCTCTCTTCATGCATGCACCTGCACCATCATGCTTTCCTTTTCCATGCCCAACTTCAAAAAAACTCCAAATATGTGGTATACCCCTCTCTATATGCATCCTAATCAACTAATAGAACATGCGAGCATTCTTGAATAGCCCTATGCACTTACTGAGTAAATTAGATGTTGACCCATTGCAATACCTTTTTCATGTAAGATATCAAAAAGGTTTTCAAAAAAATGTTGTAAGAACTCAGATGAATGAGATCTATCATCACTCATGTAAAATGGTACTCCATGATTATCTTCCTATCATCTTTTGTACTATCAAGGGCATGTCTATATGTTATGTGGACAAAAATAGCAATGTAAATAGAATTATAATATTGTGATTGCACTTCATTTTGTGGTTGCAATTTGTAATTTTTAGCAAAATCAACTACAGATACAATAGTTCCAGTCGAGAAAGAGTCCTTACACATCCTGAATTTTCGATCCAACCATTGTGACCTATGGCTATTCCTTGCATACCTATAGAAAATATTTTTCTTAAAATTAGAAATAAAATCCACAGTACTTACCTCTCTTGCAACCAACTCGCATCTAGAACCCTTACCTCCACTCTTCAATGTGTATTTGACTATCTCAAAAAAATTTCTCTCAACAATCTTGTTACCAAAATCATGATCGCTGCCATCATGAAAGAATGTTACAAATTTTGATAAACCACCTCACTGAAAACACATTTCATTTAAATAGTAATTTCTAAAAAATAAGCAACCATCACCTCTTATGCATAAAAATAAATCTAACAAGTCCCTGGATGACTTGGGAAGTTGCATTGCATGGCATTCCTACAACGTTTCATCAGTATGCATAGTAGAACGAATATGGCATAATAATTCATGATACATTGAAAACTCAACATAGTATTTACAACATGTATTATGAACATTAATAGGTACACAATAAAATGGCTTGCAAGACTCAAAATCCCTTTGTGCGATTTGTAAATCTGGATGTTCTTGACAAAATTGTTTGTACAATTTTTTTTGGCTATATTCCAAGAAATGTTTAGGATGTGGTGTGCAATCTCAATTACCAATTTGTAATTTTAAAACATCCTTTACATTTGGTGATACTATAGAGTGAGTTCCAAAATTGTTAAATTTTAATCTTTACATTATCAATCAGCTTCTTATCAACATGTTGAAGCCTCCCACTAAAAGCCCACGTATCATTTTGGAGAGGACTATCGAGTCTTCCTCTTCTTGAGAGTGCTCTATTCAATTTTTTACAATTTAGATTTAAATCGATACAAGTTTGTCTCATTAAATGAACCTTTCTCAAATGATGGCTTACTAGTGAGGTTGTGATCACTTTATGAGAAACCCTTTCATATTTTTCCTTACTAGTCTTTCCAATAGAAGTTAGAGCATTAAAAAGATTTTTTACAATAATACTATTTTTTTCTGATTTTTTAGTGACACAAATCTTCAATTTTATTAATAATGGTCTCATTTTGTAAGACTTAAGTAATTGTACAAAAAGTTGGAATTGTTCAGTCAATTTCTTATCAAAAAATTATTCATTGAACATATTGGTAGCCCACAAACAAACAATTCATTGTGACCTTTTTCTTTGAAGATTATCTATTATGTTCTCATCTATTTCAAGCAACCATTTAGGGGTTCTCGTGCAAATAGGTGTTACATAAGGTTCATTTTCAACATTTTCAATAACAATTTCATTTTCAACAACATTTTCATTTTCAATAAGATTTTCAACAATATTTTCATTTTCAATGTTGTTCACATTTTCATTTTCATTTTCAATTTCCATATTTTCAATATCAATGTTTTCATTTTCAATTTCAATATGATGTTCGATATTTTCAAATTATATTTCATCTTTACTTGAATTAACATTTAACGGTGCAGAAGAATTTTCAATTTGAATATTTGTCATACCTTGTCTTCTTTTCCTATGACTTTCTCTATCTTTCACTCTATATGCTTCAATTTGATATGTTGTTAGTTTCCTTTTACCTTTTCTCTTACGGCGATTACTGCTCCCGATTGTACAAACAAAAAAACACACAAATAATTGTAATTGTAAGTAAAGTGTAAAAGAGTTCCAAAAGTAGAATTTTGTTTGATATAGACAAAAAGCATGAGATTTCTGTGAAAGACAGAATGTAGGGACCATTGGAATACTCAAAATGGTCCCATTTTAATTTTTTATATAACTTAATAAATGGATATATCCATTTCAAAATGGATATCCGTTATGTCTTGCACTTGGCATGCCCACCTCTGCTCATGCAAGTCTACCTTTAGAACCTATAACAAAGGAAACATATATTCATTTACTTTTATTTTAGAAATTATTATATGATATGATATATATATTATTATATATTAATATATTAAATTAATTTATTATATATATATTTATATAATATATAATATATATTAATATTATATTAATATATATTGTTTCTCGTGCAAGTCTATCTTTATAACCTATAACAAAGGAAAAAAATATTTGTTTACTTTAGTTTTAAGAATTATAATATGTTATGATATATATATTAATATTATATTAATATATATTATATATTATCCCACTCTATCCCTCTGTCTCCCTCCCTCTCTTCCTCCCAGGTGTTTCTCTCTCCTTCTCTCCCTCTCTCCCTTTCAACTATTTCTCCCTCTCTCCCTCTCTCCCTATATCCCACTCTCCTTCTCTCCCTCTCCCTCTCCCACGCTTCACCTCTCCCTCTCTCCCACTCTCCCTCTTAGGTCTTTCTCTTTCTCCCTCTCTCCCACTCTCCCTCTCTCTGACTCTCCCTCTCAAGCCTTTCTCTCTCTCTCTCTCCCTCTCCCTCTTAGGTCGTTCTCTCTCCCTCTCTCTTCCAATCTCCCCCTCCCTCTCCCTCTCCCTCTCTCTCTCTCTC